>OY744462.1:130139-212981 GCA_963556145.1 Hygrocybe punicea | reverse complement strand
AGGACAATTCTGTGCAAATTCCAACCAATTCCAAACAATTCTGTGCAATTCCTCAATCTGTCTTCTGAGCTCACTGCAGTCGACACAAATACTGCTGAGCCACTCGTGGACCGAGGAATTGCATGGAATTGTATGCAATGGATTGCCAATTCCCCGCATCTGGATTCCAAATCTCCTGAATCTGGATTCCCAAATTCCTGAATTTGGATTCCCATTCTTGGAATTTTCATTAATATGCACATTTCCAGGATTTCAATTCTCATAATTGTTGAATTCCACATCCCTAATCTCCCACAATTTCAGAATTCTACTTTCCAAACTTCTCAAACTCTTGGAATTACAATTCTCAGAATCCCAAAGCCCGCACTTTGAAATGCCCATTCCTAGCATTCCCAGTATTGGAATTCCAATTCTCAGAATTCCCAGAACTTCAGAATCCTAATTCCCAGCCCCATATTTCCCTGGGTTTTAGCATTAAATAACTGTCCAATACCATTTTGCAAAGTATCTGAACAGTATTGAAGCAGTACTATACTATTTTTCAAAGTTCTTTAAGGATATTGAAACAGTATCTTAGATGCGTTGAAAGAGTACCTTAAAAGTATTGAAATAGTATCTTAAAAGTATTGACACAGTAAATGTATTGAAACAGTATCTTAAAAGTATTGACAAAGTATCTTGAATCCAAAATATGGCAACAGTACTATACTATTTCATCCTGTATCTTGATAGGATTCAAAAGGTATCCTAATAGTAAAAGTGCCCCAACTTCCTTACTGGTTTAATACTTTGATTCATCTTAGGCTGCAAGTATTCTATCCAAACTATACAACACTTTGCTGTAAATATAGTAAAAGTAGTGAAACAAAAGGCTTGATGTTATTGAAAAGGTATAAGTCTCATTTTCCTTCATACTTTCAGATGAATTTGAGCACAAGTATTGTAGTTTATATCTGAATACTGTTACAATACCATGCTGAAAGTTCTGGTAATGATATTTAGTATACTTGTCAAGTACTTTCAAGATACTGTGTGACATGGTATGCTACTGTGCACCCTGTGTATGGTTGAATAACTCTGAAGATTGGGCACCAAATTCTTAGCACCCTTAAGTGACCCCCCAGCTTTTGGCTTTGCCCATCTCCTCAAATATTTTCATAATTTTGCCTAATTTTACTAGCCTAAAAAGGCAATTTTTAAAAAAACATCGGCTATAGCCGTGGCAACACTATCTGCAAGGTTGCAGAGCGGAACGGGGGCTGTGGTGGACAGCAGGACACGACGGTACACCACAGGTAAGGTGTACCGTCGTGACCCGTGGATGTTCGGGTGCGGTGCGGGTCAAAACCGCCCCGGGTAAGGTGTTCACGGGTATGGGTGCAGTGTCAGCCGAGCTGACCCGTTCAAGACCCGTGGTCATCCCTACTTGTGACACTTCTCTGGCCCTCTTTTTTGCAGCGGTCGAACCACCAACGGCAGCAGCAGTATTGTCTCGATTCATGAGTGGGACTGGCCCAACAAGACCTTTTTCCGACCATGATGCCATCATCCTGCTGTTCCTGCCCTTCACGGAATTCATCTCTTTGTGCATGCAACACCCCACCCAAATGAAGAAGTCGATGTCCTTCTTGTCATCTGCATCGAGAGCATCGTATTCATCACTTCCCACACGAATGCAGACCTTTCGGTGCATGACAGCATTTAATGACACCTGTTCCTCCGCTGAGAGGGACAACCAGTTTTGAAGACCTCCAACATTGGCAACCTTTCGGTCATTCTCTTCCCACAGTATGGGGAGAAGGTCCATTGGAGTCTTTGAAAGTATTGATTCCTCCCCACGAAGTTCTCGATCGCAACTTGTTTTCCATTCTCTGATCAAGCAGGCAAGTTTTATCTGATCTTCAGCATGATCAGTACTCATCCCTTTGATTTTAGAGGCAAATTCAGCATGATGAACAGGAGCTTGAGATTCACTTGGGCTTTGATTGTAGATTTCATACATTTCGTCCACAAGATCTTTCCAACCTTTGAGCGGTGTCTCACTTGTGTGGTTGATGGCAGAAGTGATACCGAGGAAGCGACGAGATGGAACTGTTGGAACTGTTGAGGCAGGAAGCGGAGTGCTGGAGGTATTGTATGGAGAAGTGGTAAGGTATATGTTTTTGGACTCATAATTGATGTTTTTATGAGAGGTGCCGTTGCCGCTCAGAGTGAGACCTGTGAAATGATATCAGGAATTTGCAACAACACTGATCTCAATGACTGACTTTCAGTTTCCTTGATATCATGCACAATCTGCATTTTGGCTGCGACACCTCCCTCAAGAACAATCCGAGTGGCTGTACGTGCACTAATCTGACCTTCAACCATGATCCCAAGGTTCTGTGAAACAGCTTGGATTGTGTTGTTGACATGTGCAACAGGAAGCCCAAGCTCTACTAGCTTGCGAACCACAGCTCTGGATGCTTCAGGCACAACTCCCTTTTCCTTGAGATTGTGAGTGGTGGCTAAGTTTGATTTTGCAACCATTTTTGCAGTCTTGCCAGGGGCTCGGATATCTCGCATGTGCAGTGTATTCTTTTCCTTTCGAAGGGTGATGTTTGATTGAAGGACCTGGGAAAGACGGGTACCTGTCCTTGCTAGCTCATTAGCTCGTGCTGCTGCTTCCTGGGCCACTGCACGAATTTTGGATTGTGCATCACATAATTGCTCCTCTAGCTTGGTCTTGGAAGATTCAGCACGAATAAACTTTCGATGCTCATTCCGATATCGGCGCTCATAGTTCTGAGCTCTGGTCTGAATAATTTCAAGTTCCTGCTGGTGAACAGAAAGTGTGAAATGACTTGGCTTTTGATTCTCTTTATCAGAGCTGGGAGTATGGAGAGCTACCATATTGTGACCAGACTGTGCTTTCTGTAGTTTGGATCTTCGTATCGTCATCTGAATGAAATGTACTACTTAATTGGGACTTGGCTGGCCACCTCGGAGTTGATTATGTCAGCACTCATGTGATCCTGTACTCGCACTGGCTTTATGCACAGCTACACTCTTTTGAGAGCTGATTTAAGTGCTAGGAGTGTACCAAATCAACAGTCTGAACAAATTGTTCGCAACAGAATTTTGTTTTCTAACCTGATTTCTCTTGAACAGGGCCAGTGAGGTACAGGATCAGAGGACATGGCAAATTTAATAACAATCCACTGCAAACATAATGTGCAGTTTTTCATTCTCTCTAGTATTGGTCAATGACACTAAGACCCGTATGTCCTGTGTGAGGCTGTAGAAATATTTACCACCTGCCTACGCAGTTTCCTATCTGCCACTCTGCACAAATAAATGCAACTTTTGGCAGGGGGTTGCCGGACCGGAAGCATGTGAGTCGCACATTTCGTGTATGTAACCCTACATAGCTGACATACTAAGGTAGATGTCGTCCATCCAGCGTAAGGTCACATGATCAAGTGTGACAGTGTCTAAATGCGGCAACAACGCGGTCCAACGCGTCAATAAACACGCTTTTTCCAAGACTGAGAATAAATATTGCAAAAAATGTCCCTATCAATTCTAGATATATACAAATAATGCGTGAATACAAGTTTGGATCAAAAAAATTTATTGATTTGCGTGACTTATTTTTCAAATGAGCATAACCGTTCTCAAGACGCTTAGGTGTCAACAATATGTCGCGCAGAAAGAGGAAGGCAATGACTTCAATCGCAAATCTACACACAAAATATATCCCAAAGAGGCAAAAAAGGGATAGGGCCATGAATTCCACCACTGGGGATACAAAGAACGTATGCTTCTGATTTCCAATAACTCTAATCATTGCATTTCCTGCAGGAATCTTATTCATTGAATAAGTTGGCTCAGACTAACCCGATCCTCACAGAATTTTGGGATCTCATTTCTGACTGTATTTAGAACATTCGATAGGGAGCCGATTTCTTATTTTCATCCTCGATCTCGCAAAAAGTGTCTTCTACAGCTTTTCTTTCCTGATTTGATTGGACATGTCACAAAAATCATCACAGCATGTGACCTTACTCTGGATGGACGACTTCTACCTTAGCAGGTAAGGTGGCGCAATTTACTCTCCGTAAATGTGAAAAGTCAGGCCTAGTCAGGTTTAGTCGAACAATATGACTAAAATTTACTAAATTCCCGATTTTTTGACTATTCCGTGACTTTGTAGTCGGTTCACAGTCGTCTTTCTGGTTGTCCAGTGGTCATGTTCTAGTCATACTCTAGTCATTCATAGTCATGCGGAAATTTCCCAGTTGCCCATATAAAAAATTGATTGATACAGCGCATACTACATTGATATACTTTTTTTTATTTAAAAAAAACCCCCCACCGGCTCAACTCAGTGCATTCCTGTGGGCAGATGGCTTTGCGCTGAAGGACCGAGTCAGTGGTGGCTAGTAGCTCATAAAGCTGAACTAACCTCTTGAACAATCCGAGTAATATCATCCTTCGTGGGCTGGTGTTCACTGGGTGCGCGAAGAACTGCTGCAATAAGGTCTAGTACTTTAATTAGTACTCACTATTTGAAGTCCCATAGCATCCTCGCGTTGGAAGTTGGGTGGAGGGCCAATTCCTGGTCAGAGTTAGGCTGCAGGGTGGGGGGTACAACAACAAGAGTCGGGATGCCAGTCCATCAGTGGTTGGATGGCTCACACCCAGGGACTCGGCATTCAACATGGGAGGGCCAGAAGGGCAGTCGGCGGAGGATGATGCTATGGAAGGAGGGTTAAACAAGGTGGAACCTGATGCAACCGAACCGGAAGGGACAAAGACTTAGCGTTGAAAACAGTGCGAGGCCAAATTTGATGCACTGATACCTTGAGATCTTGAGATCTTGATGCCGGGAGTTGCCATTTTGTGTACAGTTGTGCACCGGTTGTGCATGGTTGTGCATCGGTCTGACAAGTTTTTGACTATTCGGCCGTCTTTCACGACCTGTTCTGACTTGGGCCTGACTTATGTTGACTTATTTTGACTTCTCGTGACTAATCGTGACTTTCCGTTTTTACAGAGATTTACTGATCAGCATTCTGATCTGAACTTCTGATATCGATTAGATCATAGATATATACAACAACAACCCCAACGAACCTTTGGCGCTTGTAGCCGTCAATGGCAAACTACGACGTTCCTCGATACGCTGGCATCTATCACATCTCCCCGAACACCGTCGTCAACCAATATGCCAGCTTCCCTACTCATTGGCTTCCTCAGGTCTCCCTCTCATCTGTCACAAAAATTCACGACACAGCTTCCCGTACTTCACTTGCTCAGACTTTTGTCAACCCTTCCAATGTCTACCCGATCGCTGGCGCAAAGTATACTTTCCCCCTGTATGAGTCATGTGCCATCGTGTCCTTTCGTTGTCATGTGGGCGCGCGCTGTATTGAGGGTATTGTAAAGGAGAAGGAGGAGGCCAAAGTCAAGTATCAAGATGCCGCAGTTCGAGGCGAGCCCGCTGGCATGCTCGAACAGCACACCCCTGAAGTCTTCAGCACCAGTCTTGGGAACATTCCTCCAGGGGAGGTCGTCAAGGTTGAGATCGAGTATATTATGGAGTTGAAGCATGACGCTGAAGTCGATGGCCTGAGGTTTACGATTCCGACCGGCATCGCACCAAGATATGGTGACCCGCCCAGTGGTCTGGGTGCATATGGCGCGGTGAAAGGTGTAAACATTTCAGTCGAGATTGCCATGCCAAGCAACATCAATACCGTTCAGGTGTGTACTTTCCCCAAACATCATGTATCCTTATTTATCTTATAAACCGTTTCAAAGTCACCCTCGCATTCAATCTCGATGCATTTGGGTCGACATGCTGAGGATGCATTAAATGAACCCTTCAACCCAAAATATGCGCTCGCTAAGCTAGACCAGACATCTATGGAGCTGGGCAAGGATTTCATTCTCCTCGTCAAATGTGCCAATCTTTCTCATCCGAGCGCACTGATCGAGACCCACCCTACCATTCCCAACTCAAAGGCGCTCATGGTCACCCTTGTCCCCAAATTCAGGCTCCCAGAAGGCCCCAAGCCCGAGATCGTGTTCATTGTCGATCGCTCGGGTAGCATGAGCCACCGCGTTGCACCCCTTAAATCCTCACTGAGCGTGTTTCTCAAGTCACTCCCCCTCGATATCAAATTCAACATATGCTCATTTGGCTCTAGCTACTCGTTCCTATGGGACACGTCTCGAACTTATTCCGATCAGTCATTTCAAGAAGCCCGGCGGCACGTTGATAGCATGAGAGCAAACTTGGGTGGCACTGAGATCCTCCCTCCCATAAAATCCACAATTTCGAAGCGCTTCAAAGACTTGATGTTAGATATCATGGTACTGACTGACGGAGAGGTGTGGGACTCGAGGGATCTCTTCGAGTACGTGGAAAAGGAGACCGCGAAAGGGGATATTAGGTTGTTCAGTTTGGGTATTGGCATGGATGTGAGCCATGTACTCATTGATGGCTTGGCCAGAGTGGGGAGAGGATTTTCGCAGGTTGTTTCGAACGAAAATGAGGGGATGGAGAGTAAGGTGGCACGGATGCTCAGAGGAGCATTGAGTGCCCATGTCAACAACTACAGGCTGGAGTGGGAAGGAAAACCAAGTGGGAATGCTGTCATACAGAATTCCTCACGCGACTTCTCCCCCGTCAACGCAATGAACAGGATTAGCCTCTTCGACCCAAATGCTGATATAGAATCTCCGATATCGTTTTCGAGGCTTCCGGACTTCGTCATTCCCAGTGTCCTTCAAGCGCCCTGCAAACTCCCACCTCTCTTTCCATTCTCTCGTTTCACTGCATACGCCATTCTCTCTGAACACGTACGCCCCCCTTCGTCTGTATGGCTCCGCGGAACAACGCCATCAGGTGACGAGCTGGAGCTGGAGATCGAAGTGCAGACGGTACAGAAGAAGGAACGAACTATCCACCAGCTTGCTGCTAGGAAGATCTTGCAGGAGCTGGAAGAGGGTACTGGATATATTCACAGTAGTGACCATGGCGTCAACAAGGAGTCACAACCTGGGAATTTCGACCAATGGGTCAAGCGGGAAGGTGTGCGAGTGGGCTTGACGTATGGGCTCGCGAGCAAGTGGACCAGCTTCTTAGCAGTCATACAGGTGAAAGAGGATGCAGAGGAGAAGCCATTATCGGATACCGAGTCCTTGGTCGAATTAGACGATGAGGAGATGTACGAGATCATCAATGCTGATGATGAAATCTTTGCAAACGACGGGATCACTACGGCTGGTAGGTTTGGTTCTTCCGGTCCCAGCCACCCGCGGACGACCCCTTCGATACCCATCAACATGGCATTCATTCCCCCGCCGCCGAGAATAGATTATCCAGAGAAATCCTCTCGCGATTCCAAGTTTTCCTCCCACTTAGGGAAAGATACGTCATTTCCCGGAAAGGGTGCTAAAGCGAGGTCGTTCGTACTAGCAAACGTTGATAGCGATGACGACGATTATGCAAACGACAATGCATTCGGATGGTCTGGCATTACTGCCGATGGTGAGCTTGGTCACGTTGCTATTTTCAGCTAATTGATATTACAATAGAATATCAAACTAAATTCCCCAAATCTGCCACTCATTCCGAGAAAGGTGCACGGTTATCAGCAGAAGGTTCTAAAGCGAAATCTCCTGCCTCTTCCCGCTTTTCCAGGCCCTCCTACGCAGGGTCTTCGGTGAAAGGCACGGCAGAAGACGGGACTATTACGAAATCTTCTATTTCTCACTCCGTCGACCACTTTTCTACGCAATCCTTACATCCAACTTTATACTACCGCCCACTGCTTGAGCCACCAAGCTACTTGCCTCATTTATCTCTGCCTGTTGCTCCGTCTCTGACTAGCAAGGAGAAAGCAATGTCAAGCCATGATGGCCGGATGTTATACAGTGACTTTTCTGACTCATTCCCCACCAAACAACCTTTTTCTAGACAACGGACTGTCAAAGATCGTGACCACCATGAAGCCACCTTTTCATCAGATTCTAAATACCCAAAGGTGAGTATCATGAGCATTTCATACCTTTCAATGTTGGAACTACTGCTAATTATGGTGCCCCATCCCTTTCTTCAACTCCCCATACATGAATGCCGACAGAAAGACGACCTGTCCGCCTCTGACATCGCCATCGCGTATTCACCATTGAGCGGCCCTCCTGCGGCCCGCCTTTCCTCCGAAACGGGAACACGGCCGCTATCGATGAAAACTAGGGCCCTTATAAATCTGCAGACATTCGAAGGCTACTTCCCGTTGGAGCCGGCGCTTGCCTCTTTGCTTGGTGCTCCCATCGCAGAATTAATGGCCAAACTCCAGGATTTTAAGCCTGTCGGTGCAAGTCTAAGCCAGGATGGCCTGAAAAGCCTTTGGGCCACACTCCTAGTCATCAAGCTGTTTGAGAGCACGCTGGCGGGAGAGAGAAGTGTATGGGAGCTGGTGGTGGAGAAAGCAAAGGCGTGGGTGCAGGGGTTGGTCGTGGCGGGAAATATTGACGTGATGGCATTGGAAAAGCTGGCTGGTGAGGTATTGGGTGCTCAGGGTTCACAGCAGGGTGACCATAGACACCCGTCTATTTCAACGTTCCATTCTTAATTCATGCTAAGTATTTATTTATTGTCGTCAAATATCTGTAGGTGTATCAGTTAGTGCCTTCCCGGAACATTGTCAGCTAATCATTAATCATTCATTGATGACTCCCTGCTTGTTGAACGACTCTTTGCTTGGTGTCATTCGCCGTTCGCAACACCGGAACTTGCCCTAAGTTAAACCGAACATGCAGAGTTGATGCGTTGATTAGAGATCAAACATTACTAGTTAACAATTTGATGCAGATAAGTTTCAACTCATCCGATGAGACTACAAGATGACAGTTTTGTCTTCAAGTGCCCATGAAATCATAAGCGGGAGGAGGATCCTCCCCGGTACGATCTGAGTCCACAGATCCAGTCACTCCTAGCACAGCTACGACGCCTGCACGGCTTGCTCCCCTTTCGAACATTACTCTCAACGACCCCTTTGATAACAGAACCGTCCGCACCTAAATCTGCCAGCCTTTGCAAGAGGTCCAGATCACTTGCCTCGAGCTCAATGACCTCGCCTGCGGCGCTGGAGCCACTTCCCCCGCCAAGCCTGAGCATGCTCCTAGCAACAGCAGCGATAATCAAGCTGTGTGCCTGAATCTGAGAGCTTCGTCAACAGGACCAGGGGGTCTGGGGAGTACTGTACATTAGAGGGAATTGTGCTGGAAGGAGATGTTGAATGAGATGCGGGTGGTGGGAAGTTGGTGTTGAGAAGGATTCAACTCAATGATTCCAACTTGATGTTTTTGGTTACTTCTCTTGGCCTGGTAGGCAGGATTGTTGTGGATGGGAGTTCAGTTTGGGAATTCAAATGCATGTTCGGTGAAGTACCAGATTGCTTTGTTGCAAATGCTGGTAGTGCAACATCTGGCTGACTTTGTCGCCCAATATCAGGAGATTGAATGCCTTGGAAAGCAGATGTATCAGATTCGAAAGCCCCTGTTTGTGATGGGATGGCGTGTAAGAATCCATGCCTTTCAGCCGTATCCAAACTATTGTGCTCGAATACGCCAGGCGTCGGCATACGCAGCCTCCGCCATCGACAAAAAAATAGCCACGATACCACCACTAAGATGATGAGTAGGACAATGATACTGCCTACCACAGCTCCAACGACCGCGCCAACCCCCGGCGACTTGTGTATGCTCGTGCCTGCACTAGTCGAAGGCCCCGCATGCGCTGTACTCGTTGACCCACCAGTTGTGTACCTGAAAAGGATTCAAGCAATTGTGTACGCCATAGACCGCCCTGGATACAACAAGACACACACACAAAGCTAAGCATAGCCACCAAACCAATCGAGATGGCAGGATTTGGTTCAAGTTGGACCTCGGTGACGGTAATGGTATGCTGTCCTCCGGAGAGGACATCCGAGGTCCAAGGGATTGGCGTGCAGTTGTACCCCGTTGCTCCGATTCCTGAGAGGTCGTAGGTGTCGATGCGGGTGATATTTGTCCCATCGATGGCGCACAATTGAACCGACAACAGTGCCTGAGACACGAGCATGTTATATTCGCACCAGTATATGAGAGAGCGTTGTGCCTACCCATGAATGACAGAGATACGCTTTGGCCGGTTCCATTCATGAATCCGAAGGTAACCACAAATTGGGAACGTATATATATAGAGTATACGCTGGGGTCGGCCCAGGCCCCGGTTACCTTGCCGGTAACCCCTCGTTGCGGTAACCGGGGGTCACCAGCGCAAAACACGCCATACTATCATCACCCCACACATCGGACAGGCCCAGCTTTCGGCCAGTCACACAATGTCACAGTGGCATATTTGAACCCCGTCTGTCAAAGCGTGACCAATTGCCTTTTTTTCTCCTCACCACAAACTGCATTTTACACCTAGAAAACACTTCTAAAATAACAATATGATGTATTATATGTCTTGTATCAAGTTTACTGTGGATTGAGTTAAAATCGAGCGAGAAATTCGAAGTGGCCGAAAGCTGGGCCTGTCCGATGTGTGGGGTGATGATAGTACACAGGTGTAAGCAACGGCAGCCGCGTGGAGATTGGAAATATTCAAACTCCGCCGCCATTCAACCTGTCAGCGCAAACCTTCGTGTTCGCGTCGTTGCCCCCCCGCCGTCGCCTCTCAACGTCTCCCCCTCGCTCGTGCAACACACAAGCAGCATGATGCGCCAGTGAGCTGCTGGCCAGCGTTGATGCCATTTCAGTACACTACAGCCCTCTAATACACCGGCCTGAGCCCCCTCTCTCACATCTTTCAAGTTTCAACATTTGCCCCCCCCCTGTTACGGATCGCTTCTGCAGCGGGCTCCGGCAACAATCAACTTAACAGGGGATCGGCTTCCATAGGGGAGAACAGCAGCTTTCATTGTTGCTTACAGCTAAGACAACACTGCTAACAGGGGGGGTCAAGGTCTAGTGTCATTGCGAGCCGTGGGGGTTACCCAAAACAAGATGAGTCTGTCCCAAGAACCAGACTAAACGTAAAGAAAGGAAAAGAAGAAAAAGTCCGAACCAACAACAAGAACAGTATATATAGTGACTGGTCTTGAGGGGAGGTAAATAGAAATACAACCATGAAGCCACAACATGTCCAACTCTACCATGTGTTCACCATGAGGCGTACATGAGGCGTCCTCATGTCGATGTTCTCGCGATCCAACTGGAGGCCCGGGTGTCGTTGAGGATAGAAGAGGTCCGGATGACTCGGATGATTTGTCATCGGATCATGTGACATGCAGAATTGCCAATTCGGGGTCTACACTTGCTGTAACGGGCAAGTGTGCAGTTTGGCAAGTGCATTGCACGGTCGGGTCGAAGATGGGTATCGTCCAGTGTGGGGTTGGTGATGAGAGTGTCTTGAGGTAGCGTGGATATAGTGGCAAGGTTGGTATGAAAGAAAATGAAGGAATGTATAGAGGAAAAAACCAACTAGGACAGTGGGCTAGTCGAGGTCAGACATGTGAACAGCATAAGCTGTACCGGATGACGATGTCTGTGTCAATGACATATCGAGGGGCGGTGTCTTGTCCTGTGTGTGGAACAATGTGGTCCACCTGATGTCGGTATTTGTCCAAGAAAGGGTATCATTGTAAACGAGTGTGGGAGGTATCAAGATTATGGATGGAAAAGGATAAATGAACGTGGGTCCAGGTTTCGAGTCATGGCACAGGTGACAAGCTGTGGGAACAAGTCGTCGGGTACTGCAATGAAGCGATGTCGTGCAAACAATATGCGATAGGGGTTGGTTCACTGTTTGGGAAGTCGTATGGTCTGTGGTCGAAGTCCAAAAGAATGTGCTTCGGCGATGGTCGGATTAGAGAGAACAGTGAAATGTCCCGTGATCGAGGATTGTCCAGGGCATGCGTGCAGGTGAGGAATGTCGTCGGATCGTCAGGGAGGATAATGGTAGGCACAGAATACGAAAGTGGAAACCATATATCCGGGAATGGCAATTGTCAATTACGTGTCGAGATATTGTCGAGGTGGAAGTCAGAAGTATCAATGGCGGAAGGGTTTCGGTGCCGATGCCAAAGATAGATCATAACAAGGTAGAAACCGATCAGGAAGGTGATGGCAATGCTGCCAATAACAATTACGGTAATGAGCTGTGTCGGGAGTACAGCCATTGTGAATCGGTTTGTCGTGGGATGAAGTCAACAATATGTCAGGGCGAGGGAAAAGACAATAGCGATGATGTCCGTCGGCAAGGAGACTATTCGGGTACAGCAAGGTAACGTGGGGATGTGTCCATGGTCGGTCTGGATTGTTCTAGAAGAAGAAAGGATGAAAAGAGAACAAGAACAAGAATAAACAATGATGTCCAAAAGAAGACAAAAGGTAAAGGGGAACGAAAAAGGAAGGTATGGTAAAGTGGAATCGTCATCGTGGGTAGCGGAGTCGGAATCGGAGTTGCGGAGTTGAAAAATGTAACACCCCCCCTCCCTTTCACCCTTGCAGCGCATCGGCACCCCCCTTGGATCTGAGTGATCGCATCTCCAACCAGGTCCCTGTATCCGCCAACACCTTCCGAGCAGCATCGTTGGCCGAAATCGATCCACTTTTGGCCATGCGGAACGCACCTCTCAATCGGTGAGTGTCTCCTTCCACATTCCGGCCCTTTTTTGACGGTAAAAAATTGTTTGCCACCTTTCTTCACCCAGCCGCATCATTGACTGAGTTCATTGTGTCCATTCGGGGAACCTGCCCTTCGCGGAACGCATCACTCAATCGGTGAGTGTCCCGTTTCGACATCAAGCCGCCATCCGGCCCTTTTTTGACGGTAAAAAATCACCTTTAAAAAGATGGCCAGTGGCCCCCCTCACACGTCCCTCCCAGCCTCTCTGCCCCATGCCCGCTTCCAGTGAAGCTACGACTTGCCATTATCAAAGTTCGCAAGCCGTTGCCTTCATTTCTTGCGGTGGTTGCTGACTCCTCCCTTTTTCAGCACTTTCTGGCCGCTACTTGTTTTTCCACCTGGAACTACACCCCCTCCCTCTCGACATTACCTCGGCCCACTTCACAGCCGACGCTCACTGCTCCCTGCTCACGTTCGGCCGTTTGTTGAGGCTCCCGTATCATTTGTTCGTTTTATTCATTTGATTCACCTCTTTGTTTTTTTAAATCTCACCTTTCTCACCCAGCTGCATCGTTGACCGAGTCGTAGTGTCAATTCGGGGAATCTCAATGCTAGCTGACGCCTCTAAGCCACCACAAGTCCCCGTATGGTGTCCACCATCACCCCTCGCGCATAAACGGCGCCGTCTTGATGCCCCGATAGGCCAAGATGGTGTTAGAGACACCATTGACCTGTTCTCGCCTTCACCAATCCCGTTACCGCCTATTTTGGATGACAGCCCCATGGAGGCACCTAAGACCAGTACACCGAGACCTGCCCAATCACATCATGAAGCGGTGGCATGTCTCGCTTCCAACATCTCACCGCGTACACAGCGGTCAATGGACATCCTTGAGAATGATTCTCACCGCCTGCGCCTCGAGATGGTTCAGCAGGAGCAGAATGGAAAACAGACGAAGAAGACCTACGATAGACACCTCAAAAGCTACAAGGATTGGTGGGAGCATACGCAAGCGGAGATTGCTGCTGAGGACTCCACACGAGTCCCTATACCCGCTTTTCCTGTCACAGCTACAAAAGTCACACTCTTCCTCCAACATGAATCCACACGAGCAAAAGTAGGCATGCACCCACCACACTTGTGCTAGGACTGAATTTTTTTTGCCACCCAGCGAAAGCGTGGCAGTGATGAGACAATTGCCGGTTCCTCGGTTGGTGTATCGCACATCAAGGGAGTCGTGTCGGCACTCGAATTCCATCGGTTTCATCATCAGCATGAATACAAGAGTGACGAATCGGCTCAGATCAGCTTGCGCACAGACAGTCGCATCACAGCATTTGAGAAGGCTGTGCAGCACAATGAGCCCAAGCGTGCTGATGAGGCTCAGATCCTCAAGGCAGCAGGGAGCTCGTCTGGTTCGTGCTCTTGGACTCGCAAGGATTTCGGTCACTGACGTGCGTGCACTTGCAGACATGTACACTATCGATGAGCTCAAAAACTGCTCAATCTGGTGCCTTACCAGCAAAGCCAGTAGCGCCAAGCGCCTATTCATTGCTACCCGGGACCGTGCGATGATGCTGCTATCAAGTCAGACAGCCTTTCGGGGTGAGAGTGCCCGGATGCTGCTCTGGTCGGACCTTTTCCAGACCAGCATCCCGTTTGATGAAATTGCACCTGGTTGCCATGTCCTGGTGAGTCTCACCTCTGTATTCTCTTCCAGCTGAGAAGATGACCCCGTCATGTTCACTCAGGCTTTGGCGGCACTGGCCGATAATGCAAAGCACAACCAAACCGGGCGAGTAGATGAGCACGGTGCCCTCCGTCACCGTGTAACTGAGCTCTGTGGGGTTGGCGCATTGGTGCTCCTCTTCTTCACGCATTTTCATGTTCTTTGCAAACCTGTTCCCGAATTTGCCCCAAAATTTGATGTGCCCCAGTGTGGGCAATATGGGGAGCGCTTGTGGTATCAGTACCATGTCTTTTGGCCCATGCGAAAGTCTCCATCGTCCCGCTTGACCTATGAGAGTGAGTGCTTGTTTAAATGATGCAGTGACACATGATTTACTGTCCTTCACAGACCATCGTGACCGTGTCAACACACCATCCACACTGCCGTTGGTATCTCCATCTCAAAATCCACACATGCTACCTGTCCCTTTTTGGCGCAGACTGCCCGTGTGCATGGTGCCAGCATTGATGGCACCAAAGCGCTTGGTGGATGGAGTGATAGCACAGGGTCCTTCCGCCCATGCTATGATCGAGCCCTACCTGTTGATGCGATGCTTGGTGCGGCTATGTTCAATGCACGCAAGCCTGAGTCCTTCCGCCTCCTTCGTGATGCTCTCGGTGAGTTATTTCATTGGCTTGCTAAGCTTCTGGGTACTGACATGTCGGCTGCCAACCAGAACCCCCCAAAACTCTCACGAAGGAGATCTTTCCATGGGTTGAGCAGGAGCAAGCTGCCCTGGAGGCTCGGTCTGCCGCAAACCCGAGTGCCCGAGACTACGCTCTCAAAAATTTCCTCAGCTTACTCCTGTGGTTCCGTCGAGTCATCTTGCAGGACATGGCCATCCTGTCGTTGTCATATCCAACAGCACCTATCTTACAATATGCACCGTTCAACAACCCTACCTTCGTTTCCTTCGCGCACAGCTCCAGCGCAGTCATCACAAGCGCTGAGGAAAGTGCTCGTGTTGCTTTGGAGAACCTGCCTGACAAGTATGCCCATACCTTTCGAGGCCTTGTCCAAGGTGCCACACTGGAGCAACAGCGTGCTTCAGCCCAGTTTGCCACGCAGCTGGAATCCTTGACCCGGTCTGTTGAAGCAATCAAGGCATTGCTTGATATGCAAATGAGTTCAAAGAAGTCACGGCATCGTGCAGGAAAAACCGGTGAGCTGACACTTCACTTTGGGCCTCGTCTGCCAGCGGTTTATTAACAAATGCTTCAGTCCTCTCCCCTCCGGTGTTGCAGGCTTCAGCCGAACCACCACAAAGCTTGCCGGCTGCCATCACCAACCCACCACCTCCACCGCTGCCTCCAGGCCAATTGCCTACGTTAACAATCAACATCACAAACTCACCATATGGACTCAACATCTCTCCCCTGCTACCGTCAGCCCTAGCTGCTCCACCCCTCAGCGCCCCTCAACAGGCCCCAGCTGGCCGCTCCTCACCCCCCATGCCTCTCTCACCCATGCCACCTTTCAGCAATGACCACATTGCTGATTTGCAATGTACTAGGTGGAATGATCTTGTCAAAGCCTACCCGGAGTCCTCCCTGCGCAAACACAGCTGGGAGTGGCGGGCAGAGGACTGGCTACCACACTACATATATCCCGAGGTCACGAGCATTTCCACAATCTGGGAGGAGTGGACCAATGGCGTCGATGGCTATCTCTCGACACGCCAGCTCGAGGAGCGGTGGGGAGCAAAATGGAGGCGGAATCTTCCCAACCTGAAGACACCTCATGCCCGCCGCAAGAAGGTGATACAGCTGGTCCAGGAGCTGTCAAGCCGACACCGCTGGGACACCAAGCTTGCTCTCCGCTTCCTGCGTGAGAAGTATGAGCCCAACTTTTCTGCTCGGAAGTTCTGTGAATACTTACAAAAGAAAAATGGGACAGGGTGGCAGGATGTAATGGCCGCCGCTGGAGCATACACTTAAGAAAAACATGCCTAACTAGCAAATTTCTTCCTCTTAAGTATCGTATAATGAATACATATGGCATTCGAGAGTTAAAGCTTCTGAAGGATGAGTGCTGAAGAATTTATTGTAATTGTTCCTGTTACGTTTCCAACTCCGCTTCCAACCCCGATGCCCATTCCGATACCCACCACGACGATTCTGCACTGCACACCTTCCTTTTTCATTTCATTTTGTCCTTTGTCTTCCTTTCAACGTCATTGTTTCTTCATTTGGACATCCTTGTACTTTCTTATTCTTGTTCTCTTTTTGTCCCTTCTTCTAGAACAATCCAGACCGACCATGGACATCTCCCACGTGACCTTGTTGTACCCGAATAGTCTCCTTGCCGATGGACGTCACCGACATTGTCTTTTCCCTTCGATATCTTGTTTACGCTATCCCACGATAAACCGATCACAATGGCTGTACTCCCGACACAGCTCATTACCGTAATTGTTATTGGCAGCATTGCCATCATCTTCCTGATCGGTTTCTACCTTGTTATGATCTATCTTTGGCATCGGCACCGAAACCCTTCCACCATTGATACTTCTGACTTCCACCTCGACAATATATCGACACATAATTGACAATTGCCATTCCCGGATATTTGGTTTCCATATTCGTACCCTGTGCCCACCATTATCCTCCCTGACGATCCGACGACATTCCTCACCTGCATGCGAACTCTGAACAATCCCCAATCACGAGACATTTCACTGTTCTCTCTAATCCGACCATCGCCGGAGCATACTCTTTTGGACTTCGACTACAGACCATACGACTTCCCAAACAGTGAACCAACCCCTATCGTATATTGTTCGCACGACACCGCTTCAATGCAGTACCCGACGACTTGTTCCCACAGCTTGTCACTCATGCCATGACTCAAAACCTGGACCCACATTCATTTATCCTTTTCCGTCTTTCATCTTGATACCTCCCACACTCGTTTACAATGATACCCTTTCTTGGACGAATACCGACATCACGTGGACCTTCTTGTTCCACAAACAGGACAAGACATCACTCCTCGATACGTCATCGACACAGACATCATCATCCGGTACAGCTTATGCTGTTCACATGTCTGACCTCGACTAGCCCACCGTCCTAGTTGGTTTTCCTTCCACACATTCCTTTGTTTTCTTTCATGCAAACCTTGCCACTACATCCACACCACCTCAAGACATTCTCATCACCAATCCCACATTGGACGATACCCATCTTCGACCCGACCGTGCAACGCACTTGCCAGACTGCACACTTGCCTGTTACAGCAAGTGTAGACCCCGAATAGGCAATTCTGCACATCACATGATCCGATGACAAATCATCCGAGTCATCCGGACCCCCTCTATTCCTCAATGACACCCGGGCCTCCAGTTGGATCGCGAGAACATCGACATGAGGACGCCTCATGTACGCCTCATGGTGAACACATGGTAGAGTTGGACATGTTGTAGCTTCATGGTTGTATTTCTATTTACCTCCCCTCAAGACCAGTCACTATATATACTGTTCTTGTTGTTGGTTCGGACTTTTTCTTCTTTTCCTTTCTTTACGTTTAGTCTGGTTCTTGGGGCAGACTCATCTTGTTTTGGGTAACCCCCACGGCTCGCAATGACATTAGACCTTGACCCCCCCTCTTAGCAGTGTTGTCTTAGCTGTAAGCAACAATGAAAGCTGCTGTTCTCCCCTCTGGAAGCCGATCCCCTGTTAAGTTGATTGTTGCCGGAGCCCGCTGCAGAAGCGATCCATAACAAAAGACTAAACGTTTCCCAACTCCCCCGACATTCAACTTTTGACATGAACGAACGAACCCCCTCCTCTCTCCCGAATCTCCCCCTCGTCCTCTCCTACACCCTCTTCCTCCTCTCCTCCTCTCGACTTTATTCCTTCCTCAACCTTGACCCCACACGAATGGACGAACGAACGATGCTAGCCTGTTACTGACGCAGACCTGAAATCTGTTGATGTACACTAGCCACCCGGACCCCGAATGATTGTTGAATACTCCGAATGGTCAACCTCAAGACTGCCGCCCTGCGAATTATTCATGGTTTATCCATAATAATTGCTCAAACCCAATCCTGGAACCCAAATCGCAATAAACCCCTGACTAACGTCACCACTGTCATTCCACTACTTCAATATGATGATTACGACATGAAATGATGCAATGGACAAGACTTGTCATTGCCCCAGATGCAGAAGGACACTGCTAGACAAACCAATCGCCATAGGTATCCCATCTTCATGACTGAAATATGTTTTGGTTGTACCAGACATATTATGACTCCCTCTCCCTGGACGAACCGAAAATCACTGAACCCTTCAAACCGACTTCCTACCCTTCCTTCAACCTCCTCCCCCCCCATCTCCTCACCAAATGCAGAAAGCCCAGAGAAAGCCAGTACGCATACGAAACCCTGATTCCTGAAATGACCTGTACATGTGACAAAGAGAAGTGGTTGATCTTAGTAGTCTGTTGGAACAGATGAAAGGGGACCCTCTTTGTTTGACATGGACAAATGAACCACCAAGACTACAATGATTGTCATGAACGGAACACATATGAAATACCACTCCTTACCAATTTGGATAGCGCGGATCGGCATATCAGGTGATATCCCGCTACACACCCTCTTTTTCTGGAACTTTGATCCCCGATCATACATACGAATCCACGAGGCAACCAAAACCCTGGTACATGGACCGATCACTGGAAACTCCGACACGATGCTGACAAAGAGGCATGGTAATTACCGAAGACGGAAAACTTCTTTAAACCACCCACTTGTCGTCACCCTGGCCAACCTCTGCCCCCCAGACCACCCATACCCATGGCCTGACCGCCGGTCCTGGAGTGACCCCTACGTTTGGTGTTTGCTCAACCGTCCTGACGACTGGGTTGACTATATCAGTTGGAACGATCCTCGTATCCCCCACCTGGTCACCATCCACGATATTTTCCTCGGTCCTATCTTACGGGAACTACATCGACTTCGCAACCGTCTACGGCCTACCGCACAAAGAAATCGTCGCATTCAGACCCTCATCCACGAATTACAAGTTCTCCTCGATTTTGACGTACCATTCCATCGACTTGTTGTTCGCATCCCCACTCCTCGTCTTGCACCCGTACCCCAGAATCATCGTGACACACGTATCGTCCAGCATCCTCGACACCGTCCCCACCGTCGACATCGACAATGAGTCTCGACATACCCTTTATCTTCGATGATCTGGACAATGAGCTATATTTTGGTGCAGTGAATATTTGCGGTGAAGAACATCTGACTCCCCCCATTGATGACTTTGATGCGTACATGGACAGTCTCACTGATCTTCCGACACCCCCTCGAAAAGTAACCCACCAACAGCATATAGAGATGGATGATGAATACCGAGCATGGTTGTATTCTCCACCTCTTGTCTCGCTCCAAACCCAGTCACGTCGCCGCTCTCCACTTCTTCCCCAATCCCAGAGAAAGAAACTCGACCGTGCACACCGTTCTGACGGCCATAACATGCAGAACAATCGCACGAGAAATTGACATGGGACCAAAGAACCTGATTATCATCGTCATGCTTTATTTCGTGCAATGCATGAGCGTATGGTGAAGGGGAAGGAGAATGACATCCATGGATTGGATTGGAGATTGATGTTGTTTGTGAAAGGATACACCCCCGTCATGTATGATGCATAGAATGGACTTTCCCCTGTATGTAAACAACCCCGACATTATTTACACCAACAAAAACACCCAGAAGAAGAAACAGAATACCCAGAAACAGAAGAGAAGAAACAGAAATGGAATGGACAGATGGAACATGACCATAGAGAAACATGTAGCAGGTTCTCTCACCGGCTATACAAATAAGAGATGAAACAGCAGGTTCTCTCACCAGCTATATAAGTAAGAGATGAATATCCGAAATAATATAAAATCTACGATCCCCAGACGCATGCATGATCGCTATAAGCCGTAGAACAAACCTTGATGTCTATGGACACCAAAACCGAACCAGAAGGATACTGGTTATCAAACCAATGACCTCCAATCCCATGTGGAAAGGAACCCGATGTGCTGCTGACCAGTAATGCAGTAAATGTACCAGAAAAAGAAACGATGAAGAATGAATCCCCATCCGATATCCTTTGCCAATGTATAACTTGGAACTGGCAACTCTTTCACCTTCCTTATCCCGAATTCCCAAACATCTTCTGACCGACACCAGACCCTGTTGCATTCATGGAATATGAAGAAATCTCGCACACCATTCGAGTGTAGGAAATCCACGATCAGTCAACAACACCGATATCTGAAACGATACAAATCTATGTTCATTTGAATGTCCATAATGACTATAAACTTCTGACACCCCAGAACTCCCTGACATCCAGAACTCCCTCATCCCAAAAATGCCGACCACCTAATTCTCTTCAAACCGACAACCCTCACTGAACACCTTGAACCCGACAACCTTTACATCCTTTCAAACCCGACACCCTTGACGACTTAATGACAATGAAATGAAACAACGACCCCTGATTATCGACAATGACAAAAAATGATTGGACGAACCCGAATATAATTTCTTTTGTAACCCTTGTAACTCAGTAACGTCTTCATGATTCATGATTTGATGACCTTTGGACTGACATTTTTTCCTTCTTCATGTTTTTGTTTTCTTGTCGACCTTGATAGCGTCGTTAAACTGTCTGTTCTTTCCTTGTAATTTTTTTCCTTGTTCTTTATTCTTCCGGTTAATCGGGACGATTCCCCTTGTTCCGGGGGTATTGTTACGTTTCCAACTCCGCTTCCAACCCCGATGCCCATTCCGATACCCACCACGACGATTCTGCACTGCACACCTTCCTTTTTCATTTCATTTTGTCCTTTGTCTTCCTTTCAACGTCATTGTTTCTTCATTTGGACATCCTTGTACTTTCTTATTCTTGTTCTCTTTTTGTCCCTTCTTCTAGAACAATCCAGACCGACCATGGACATCTCCCACGTGACCTTGTTGTACCCGAATAGTCTCCTTGCCGATGGACGTCACCGACATTGTCTTTTCCCTTCGATATCTTGTTTACGCTATCCCACGATAAACCGATCACAATGGCTGTACTCCCGACACAGCTCATTACCGTAATTGTTATTGGCAGCATTGCCATCATCTTCCTGATCGGTTTCTACCTTGTTATGATCTATCTTTGGCATCGGCACCGAAACCCTTCCACCATTGATACTTCTGACTTCCACCTCGACAATATATCGACACATAATTGACAATTGCCATTCCCGGATATTTGGTTTCCATATTCGTACCCTGTGCCCACCATTATCCTCCCTGACGATCCGACGACATTCCTCACCTGCATGCGAACTCTGAACAATCCCCAATCACGAGACATTTCACTGTTCTCTCTAATCCGACCATCGCCGGAGCATACTCTTTTGGACTTCGACTACAGACCATACGACTTCCCAAACAGTGAACCAACCCCTATCGTATATTGTTCGCACGACACCGCTTCAATGCAGTACCCGACGACTTGTTCCCACAGCTTGTCACTCATGCCATGACTCAAAACCTGGACCCACATTCATTTATCCTTTTCCGTCTTTCATCTTGATACCTCCCACACTCGTTTACAATGATACCCTTTCTTGGACGAATACCGACATCACGTGGACCTTCTTGTTCCACAAACAGGACAAGACATCACTCCTCGATACGTCATCGACACAGACATCATCATCCGGTACAGCTTATGCTGTTCACATGTCTGACCTCGACTAGCCCACCGTCCTAGTTGGTTTTCCTTCCACACATTCCTTTGTTTTCTTTCATGCAAACCTTGCCACTACATCCACACCACCTCAAGACATTCTCATCACCAATCCCACATTGGACGATACCCATCTTCGACCCGACCGTGCAACGCACTTGCCAGACTGCACACTTGCCTGTTACAGCAAGTGTAGACCCCGAATAGGCAATTCTGCACATCACATGATCCGATGACAAATCATCCGAGTCATCCGGACCCCCTCTATTCCTCAATGACACCCGGGCCTCCAGTTGGATCGCGAGAACATCGACATGAGGACGCCTCATGTACGCCTCATGGTGAACACATGGTAGAGTTGGACATGTTGTAGCTTCATGGTTGTATTTCTATTTACCTCCCCTCAAGACCAGTCACTATATATACTGTTCTTGTTGTTGGTTCGGACTTTTTCTTCTTTTCCTTTCTTTACGTTTAGTCTGGTTCTTGGGGCAGACTCATCTTGTTTTGGGTAACCCCCACGGCTCGCAATGACATTAGACCTTGACCCCCCCTCTTAGCAGTGTTGTCTTAGCTGTAAGCAACAATGAAAGCTGCTGTTCTCCCCTCTGGAAGCCGATCCCCTGTTAAGTTGATTGTTGCCGGAGCCCGCTGCAGAAGCGATCCGTAACAGTTCCTTAGGAGAAGCCGTTCCTTCCATTTTTAAGCCACAGAAAGCTTTGCCCACCCAAAGCAATTCTTGTTTGTGTCCCACTCCCAGGTGATTGCATTTGCATTTACAGTGAAATCCTCAATATACAGAGTTGAAGTCTCAAGGTAACCGGCCCATTTGCGCAAGCGTGAGAACATGCTTATGTCATCGGTAAACGGCAGTAAACTGGTGGCCACCAGACCTTTTATACATCCGGGTTACCCCAGCTGAAAACAGGAGTGAACTCATCGTGATGCGCAATAGATATATTAATGGGCGTTTGGACTAACAGGTTCAGTGGAAATGTCACCACTCTTGTGTCATTCATGTAGACAGTCACATCGTCAGCACGAACCAGGACGAGAGCAACAGAGTGCACAGTAAACATACACGGATAAATAAATAAATAAATAACGTTAGAAACGCGCATACCACGATCGAACCGGAATCTTGCTTTCCTGCAATACCGTCATCAAAGAGACGATATCCCCATGCAGCAGAAACAATCGAAATCGGAGAGACCACTTTATTATTGGAGTTATGATGGAATCCTCAGTCCCAAGTCTGAGAGCACACCAAGTCTCTCCGCCCCATCGTGTACATGGCAGACCTCTTGGACACAGCCATTCCTCTCGTCCTCCTCCTCCTGATCGTCTATATCGCTGTCGAACTCCTAACCGGTTCACGCAAGCTAGCTGATATCCCCACTATCGGCCATTCTGACTTCTTGGGCTCGTGCCGCGGCTGGGATGCCATCTCTCACTTCTCAAAAAATGACAAGATCGTAAGGCAAGCCTACAACAAGTACAAGGGCAGATTGTTCAAGATATCCCTGCCAAACACATGGAACGTTGTCGTCGCCTCGCCAGACCTTCTCGACGATATTCGTCGTGCCCCAGAGACCGAGTTGTCATTTTTCTTTGGATTTGCCGAGGTAACGTCGCATAGCTCATCAACCAAGGGCTTGCACGGACTAACTATTTCTCCGACAGGCATTCACCAGTGAATTGGTCAAGGGCATGGATCCAAAAGACCACAAGTTTGCCGACTTTCATGTCCAAGCGATCCACCACGGACTCACCCGATCCGTCGAGTCCAAGTTTCCTGAGCTTCTCGACGAACTTGACGTCTTTGACGAGATCTGTCCCTCAAACGGTCCCAACGGCAAGTTTGAGCGTCTTATTAATAATTTGACATGAGGAATTTCGTTGACAAGCGTTTGGAAACAGAGTGGACCGCGGTTTTCACCCAAGAGACTGTATTTAAGCTCTTGATGCGTCTCAACAATCGCTACTTCTTGGGCCTTCCCGTTTGTAGGTTCCTCGAGTCTTTGTCTTATTCGCAAATTGAAACACCCGCCTCTGCTATGATTCTAGGTCGCAACCCTCATTATCTTGCTCTTGCAAAGGAATTCATCATTAGTGCAGTGGTTTCTGGTCTTATTTGCCAGTATGCTCCTGCTTTCCTTCGACCGTGAGCGGGCCCATCCTTCAACATCGACACAATAACTAACAAAAAAATTGTTCCAAACAGAATTGTCAGATATTTCTCCTCTCCCATGACCACCACAACCCGTCGTGTTTTGAAATATACTGCCCCAATCATCGAGAAGCGGATGCGAATGGAAGAGGACTTGGGCCCAGAGTGGAAGCATCAGAAGCCCGTTCGTCCACCTTCTGTTAGCGTGTTTCCTCATGTCTGAGAGGAAAGGTTTGATTTTTTTGAAAGCATTTTGACTGCAGAAATTGATTCATGTTCTAGTTCTAAACAAATACTTTCCGCCTTACTTTGACCCCGATCTTATTCCTTGGCGAAAGCAACCCAAAAATGCACAGTAGGTAGTACGACTCATGAGTCGTCCGTTCTCAGCCTAACTTTTTTTTTTTTCATATTTCGGTACCGTTTTATCTCTTTAGGCGGTGTAATACATGCGGCGAATACATCTACAAAGGAAAGAAGTTCAATGCGAGGAAAGAGACGGTCAACGGCGAAGATTATTAAGGCGTCAAGATTTTCACTTTTACATTAAATGGCATGCGTTGTGTTATGAAAAACTTTCAGACAAGCAACGATGATTCTGACTATTTGGTACCCCTCAGCACGTTGTGTTCCGCCAAAATTACTTTCAAAACAGATCCCAAACACTACACTGCCGAGCACGGTGCATCCAGAAATTTTGAGCCATGGAGGGAGGAAAGAGCGGTCAAAGAGGAAGATCGTCTTGCCAAGCTCAATGAAGAAGAAAATAACCCCATGAAGGCTCTCGAGAATCGCACCATGGACTCTAAACAGGAAATGGATATCTTGGACGCAATGCAAGACGTTCGAGCGCGTAATGCACGTAACAAAAGGGTCGGTCACTCGGTCGATCTCGTGGCCAGCTTGCGTAAATTCACTCATTAGATAATTTGCCAGTGGAAGCACTGGAACTTTGACCCGGATTCCCGCGACGATTTTTCTCGTGTTTCTGTCTATAGCTTTCCGGATTGGCGGCAGATTGAAACGAATTATACCCGGACTGCATTTGCTCAGCTTGAATCACGGATGGCGACTTACCGGCATTGTCTTTTCACTTGAACAAGGTCCATTATGTCTACGTCTGGTCACCTATACAGCTTCTCACTCCTGTCACCCAGTTCATAGACGACACCTTTGCCATTGCGCAACCAAACCTGCGTGTGAAGGCCGCAACTTTGAAGACCTTGAGGAGAACGAAGAAGGTATCATATAAGGCTTTCATCGCAAACTCTCCTGGTGATGTGTTTGCCAACCTTACATCTCAATGGTCCTCGTAGATATGGAAGACTTTGATGAGGCTCTGGACCGAGGCGTCTGGTGCCTTTCTGACCAGCGGCTGAGGTCTGACAGCGATATTGCGGACAAGCGGCGGGACAAACCAAGACAGATTGAATCCTGGTTTTGCGACCATCTTCGCTCTCAAGAAGAACTCGATGCCAAGGGGGCAATAGCTTTTGCAAATGACGATGTCGGTAGACGGCCAGTCTGGTTTACTCGACTGAGCAGTTTGTTTTTCTGACACGTTTAAAATCGTTTACAGTTCCATCGCGTGCTCCAGAGTACGAACAAATCTTCCCGAAGATTTCCGCCTTGCCGAAGGAGTTGCAACAGGTGAGTCACACAGATCAACTCCAGCTGGGTTTTTTTGCCTGCTGAATGTGTTGCTCTGTAGTCCATACCTATGCAGTATGAACGCTCTGAAAGTATGAAGACGGTTTCGGCGGAGGTCAGAGCCTTGAGAATGTGAACGACGTTCGTAAAAAATACAACGCATGTCTTTTATCTGCCACCACTGCTTCGCTTTCGACCACCGCGACGAGTTCCCCCTTACTCGACCCTCTTACCATATGCTACATAATTCACAACTATTTCCGCGCGTACATACCTCGTCACCGAATACCTGTCCCACCACCACTTCCCCGCCCTCTCTATGTAAACATGTTAGGAATGTTAAATATGAGATTTTAGCGGCTGAGCAGATCCCGGAATAACTTTTTTTTTGGCTTGAGTAGGAGAAATCATTCACTTGGAAGATGATTGTCACCAACTCACCGGCGCCAACGTGTCTCCCTTTTGTTGAAACTGCTTGCGAGCATACCTTTCCCCCACCATCTTCGCCGAAAAGTACGGCCACGGCACTCTCGTGGTTGCTGTCTCTGTGTGAGCCTTAGAATGTGTTGTGACGATTGGTTGGATTTGTACCTCGTTCACTTCTGTCATCCCACACAATACTTACGGTTCAAGGGGAAGCCGTACCATGACCGGGCCTTCGGAATTTCGTCAAGACCAACTGTCGGCGTCAGTTCGGATAAAGATGGCGTGAGCGCTTAAACTGTCCTTATAGTAATGCCTCATGATGGACGGGTTACATCGAATTCGTCCAGTGGGCTCTATGCTTCCTGAACAGCAAGACATAACCATCCAAGGTTCGCACAACCCCACCATCTTCAAAGTAGAAACACTGACAGGCTCGACAGTCGTGAAGGCGAGCGATCTCCCCCTTACCACGTTCAAGAAAGCCCCACATCCGTTTGTGGTCGACAGATGTTCAGACGAAACTGAGGTTACTGAGAATCCGTCGACCTCACCTTATTGGACCAAGACAATCCGTCTTTCGGTCATTGACTGATCGCCATCCAATCCAACGCAGGCCGCTAGCGACGCCGGAAGATCAACTGTGTACCCAAAATCCGTTCTTTCGTTTCAAGTGATCCATCGTCGCCGCCTCATTCCTGATCGTGCTCTGTGTCACTGTGTACTCACCATCGAGGATCTTCTCAAATTACAACGGGTTGCGTCAGGTCAGCATTCTTATCTTGTCAAGATGTTTTCTCAAACACACATCCAGAGATCCACCTGGATCTGCGCCCGCTCAAGGAGAAATCCAATGCTCCCACTGCAGGTCGTCTCACCCTTCATGTTGATCTGCAGCAGCCAAGCCCAACGCCAAAGTGGAAATCGTGGATGGGCAGTTCGATGGTCCACGGGTCCTTGCGACCATAGATCATGCTCAAACTATGAGCAGTGCAGTGATTGGTACCGTAGGCGATGTTGCTTCCGCTACTTGGACCGCGTTGGAGCCTCTCTGTGGATTGTTGGACCTTCCCGTGTTCGAAAGCTTGTAAAGGCACTGGATGAGCTCGCCAAGGTTTGCATAATCATTTTCAATCAACTGGTGTGTTGATTCCTTCCCATAGATCCACCCATTCATCCATTTAGGTTGGACAATCATAGTCTCTGTATATAAGGTGCGATATGGATTCCCCAGTTTATGCCTACCCTCAGAGTCTCCATCGATGATTTAGGTCGCGAAAGCCGAAGTAGATCGGAACAATAAGATTACTGACCTGATGAAAACGATGACCGACGTTTTCACTTTCGCTGGAGCGGTTGACAGGGTGCCGAAGATAGATATATATAGGGCGTACGAGTGCGCCTTGTTCATTCAGGAGTACAAAGGTCGCGGATTTACTCGCAAGTCTTCAATCTACCACAATCTTGTGATTATCTCAGACTGACTGGAACGTGAAATTCATTTTTTTTCCCGCGGATGTATATTGCTACCTGCACCTGTTCACCACGCTAATACCCGCTCCACCTTGATTGTCTCCTCCCCCGTCATCGGAACAGCCTGCCTTCTTAGACGGTGACGCGTACATCGCCACTGACATCTTCGATCAACAAACCGGCACCATCTCCACCACAGCCATCGTCGGCGTTGTATCATCACGAAAAGTAATCGATCAGTGCGCTCCAATAACTATGATTCACATTCACTTGTTCCAGGAGCACTGCCGGTATCATGCTTCATAAAGATCTTAATACCTATTGGGTCTTGGATTTACACAAGCCATCCCGTTTGTCAAAGCTGGGAATGCTTCGTTTTTTGTTGCTAGCCAAGATATCAAAGGGGTAAATGTTAAACCCCTCCTGCCCTTCGCTAGACGATGCAAAACAACCTCGAATTCTGCGATGCAACGTTACACAACTTATATCTCGTGAACCCCTTTCCAGAATACCCGAAGTACCTTCAACCGGGAGCAGATTCGCAGCGGCGACTGGACAGGAGAAGATCAAATGACAGACATCAGAGAGGTTTGTCCATGATGCAGGAACAGGAGGTCTACATAGATTGAAGAGCAATTTTTTCACGTCCCTTGCCGTCGTAAATCTGTCTTTAACGTCATGACTCTTACTATAAGAAACATATAACCCGTCATTTTTCTGATTGTGACTTTGGTCTTCCTACCTAGCCTCAAGTTATATAACACTCCACTCTCCGACTTTCAGTTTTGCTGTCCCTTGAATGGCAACTCCGCGTTTTCCTCATTGACATGACCAATTTTTCCGGCTTCCGTTGTTTCCACCCATCGCTTTCGACTGCTGCAATAATTACCCGCTTCCACGCTGCCGGTTCAACTTTGCCTTATTTGTCCTGTCTTTATGAAATCTTAGTTTGTCTCGCGAAGATCGTTCGTGTTTTTTATTCTGTTTTAATTTTTTTCCTGATATCTACTTACTACACCCTTGCGGCAAAGAGATATAAAGCCAGCTGTCATTACCAGCCCAACGAGTAGGCAGACTCCAAGTCTGGGGGCCATCCGCGATCTCAAGTTGTCTCCATCGCGGTGGCGAGGAAGAGGGAGGGGACCAAGAGCATCGATCTCACGAGCCGTTTCAAGTCACTCGATGTCCCAAGTTGCGCCAGCCAAATCGCCCGCGATGGTGATCCGCCTCCATCGCGGTGCACTTTGGCTTTAACGTTGAAATTTTCACTTGTTCATTTTTCTATGCTACTACTGACTACAAACCTGTAAGGCAGAGAACGAAGATCAACAGCAGGAACGTGCGAGGGTGAAGGTGAGAGAGGACGAGGACGAGTGAGGACATGCAGCAGAGGTGGTGCGTCCACCCCTGCTGCTATTTTGGTGAGTCCTACATTCGGTTTTCCTTATTTTCTTATTCCTAAAACCCCGAGATGGAACCTCCTCGCCTTCGCGGCCACTTTGTCATCCAACCACCTTTTTTCACAACCAGGACAAGACAGCTCTTCCCGTGCCCTGTTCGACGCCGCCTGGAAAGAAAGAGGGAGGGCTATGGAGAGAGAGGACGAGGAAGACGACGAGCAGCAAGGGTGCGCCCACCCCTGCTGTTATTTGGTGAGTCCTACGTTCGTTTCTTATTCTAAATCCCCCGCGATGGTGCCCGGTCTCGTTCGCGGCCGCTTTGTCTTCTAACACCGTTTTTCATAACCAACCCTCCTGCTTTTCAACGACGCTGAGTTAGATAACGAGTGAGAGAGGGCGATGGAGAGGACGAGGACATGGACAAGTGCAGCACGGGTGGTGCGCCCACTTAGGCTGTTGTTTGGTGTCTTATATTCATTTTATCTTATTCTTATTTTCTTACACTAAAACCTCCGTGATGGAGCCAGGCCTCGTTCGCGGCCATCCAGCCACCTTTTATACAAAAAGACAACCCCCAAGTACAACGCCCTGAAAGTAAGGGAGGGAGGGAGGTAGGGAGGGAGAGCGATGGTTGGACGAGCACGATGACGAGTGCAGTAGGGGTGGTGCGCCCACCGCCTGCTGCTACTTGGTGAGTCCTCTATTCGATATACAGCAAACTCTCCCTGCGATGGTCACCAACCATCATCGCGGGCACTTACTAGGTCATCCCCGCGATGGGTTTTTGTCTCCATCGCGGACACTTTGGATTCAAGTAAGGTAAGAACTCTTACTTTTTCTTTACAAATTGTGATGCTACTGACTACGATTGACTACATACAACGGCAGTGAGACCAGGATAAGTGAGGCCACGCAGCAGGGGTGGTGCGCCCACCCTGCTGCTCTCTGTGAGTTCTATAACTACAAGCACGGAGACAGTATTCATTTTGCTCTTATTGTAAACAACATGTTGCCCCGACGCTATGCTAGGGCGTCCAGGAAAACTAACTCCTGCGATGGCTACAAGTCATCATCGCGGGCCAAGTTAGTGAAAGAGAAAGAGAACGAGAATGTGCGAGGTGGACCAATGCAAACCCCGAGCGTTGTTGGGCCAGGGATTAGCTGTGGGAGAAGCGCAGAGCAGCAGGGAGTGGTGCTCTCACCCTGCTGCTGTTTGGTGAGTCCCATATTCTTTTCGGTCTCATTTCCAAACTCAACGGTGGTTTCTATCGCGGCCGCTTTGTTTTTCAACCAGACAACCCCGCGATGGAGATTTGCCTCCATCGCGGGCCAACATTTTCGTCCAGGTCAGCTCCCTGGTTGATTCTCAACCACGTTCATGCCCATAGTGTACTTGCCTAGTGTTTGAATGTCGCCTTCCTCAATAGTGGATGATCCCAACCATGTAGAACACAAATATTATTTTCGATATGGTACACAATCACGAGTACGTTACCAGAAATAGCCTACCCAGACCAGTTAGAATGCATAAACCATGCAGGTAATGAATACTTCTGCTCTTCACAATGCTGCTACCATGCCCTTGACATCGTCCACAACTGCCATGAACTGTTGATGCCCAGCTTCCGTCGTAATATCCAATTCCCACCTATTCGCCGGAACTGTGTCCGTCACATGGTTAGCCGCTGGCTGGACTTGTTCAGGAACTATATGGCCAGTGGCTCTCTCCATTGAGTAGAAAGCAAGCCTCTGTCCCATGACGCTGATACCGTGGAGTTTGGGCATTGGGATTACGTCGTAAAAGCTTGCAAATCTACTCCTCGTCTGGGCATCTGCAGCAATCCTGGTAGAGACAAAGTTGATATGACCGGGAGGTTTGATTTCGAGAAAAAAGACGGGTTGTTCATCCAACGCAACGACATAGGTAACGACGAAGTCAACAGAGGGCACGCCGGGAGCCTGAAAAGCTTCCGGAAGGGCGTATTGCGGTTCGACAATGTAATCAGTGGCTGAGGTACTTGGTCAGTAAAAAAAGTCGTGAGGTACCCCTCACGTGACTTTGTTTGGTTGTCGGAGGGGCGGTGAGGCCTGTGAGGGCTGCTCCATGCATGGTTTGCGCACTTTTGCTGATGGCCTCGCCGCAATCCACCACCCCCTCGTCAGCTCTCCTCTCGACACCTTCGCCTTCCGCTGCACTCCCGCATCTGGGAAGAAAGGAGGACGTCGTTACCCAAATCACAGGGCGATCGAGTTCTTTCAACCAAGAAGACGTCACAGACGGCGATTTGCTTGATACTCCTGGAACAGAGCGGAAAAGGTGGGGAGACGGACCTGATACTCCAGCCGCAACGCGACATAAGCGCACTAGATCCAGTGTAGGAGGTACGAAAGGGGTCACCCTTACCCTTCGAGACCAGGAAAAGGTAAATTTATATTGTTTACTCTCTTATTTTTGAATTGAACACGGGTTCCCCAAGCACATCGATAATCTCAAGAAGGAAAACTTCAATATCAAACTACGAGTTCATTTTCTCGAAGAGCGTTTGGCGCAACTCGCCCCTGACCAAATCGATGCAGCCTTGAAACAAAACATCACTCTCAAGATCGAGGTCCAGCAACGTGGAATGGAGATGAAAAAGTTGAAAAAGTTGGTCCTGGAGTTGGAGAGGGAACTTGAGCGGGGAACGGGTGCCACTGGCGCACGTGGGCGTGAACGCGATTTGGAAGAAAAATTGCAGGAAAGAGAAAGAGAACTCAGGGAATTGAGGAGACGGCCTGTCCTTCAAGAAGACGATCACGCTTTGCGAGACGCGGACGCTCGCAATGCAGAGTTGGAGGCAGAGTTGGAGAATGCGAGAGGGTTGCTGGAGGATAATATGGATGAGATCGAGCGGTTGAAGGAGATGGTAGAAAGAGGAGGGGCCGAGGTCTCTGTTAGTCAAGAGGAAGGCAGCGAACCCCGGAAGGAACGGCTGAAGAGGAAGATCGAGGAGCTTGAGGTTGAGAACGCAGACCTAAAGGCAAGGATGGAGGACAACGTCGAGTTGCTTGCGCAAAGGGATGACGAGAAGGAGGATCTGGCGGATGAAATCGATGCTTTGAAGTTGCAAGTTGAGGATATACAGAGAAGGCGGGAGGCTGAGTCCATCGAGCGTAGTCAGAGTCGGGCGCAAATTTTAGAGGAGAGAGAAGAGCGCGAGGCGGTGGAGGAGGATCTAAATGCGCTGCGTGACAAGTTGGCTGCTGCGATGATCGAACTGCAGCAAAAAGAGGATGATATCGAGATGAAGCAAAGGGAGATTCTTGATTTGGTGGCGGAACATGAGAGAATCGTTGAGGTCGTCGAGGACGAGTGGAGAGGAGAGGTGGAAGAGGCCAGAGGGCAGGTGGAAGAACTTCGTGACGTAGGACCATATCATCTCACAAGCCGCAGCTAGCTGACCTCTTCACCGACAGGTCCTAGCTGAACGGGAATCCGAGTCCAAAGATTTACGACTCAACATATCAGAACTGGAAGCTAACACCGACGATCTTCATACCAAATTTGAGGCTGCCCTTGCCCATCTTGAGCAAGATACCGAGGAGAAGGACGCCGAGATTCAGGCTGCAAATCAAGTGATCGAGAAGCTCAGTGAGCAGGTCTACATTCTTGAAGACGAAAATGATCGATTAAAGGAGGAGAGTGAGAAGTTGCGGGAAGATGAGGCTGCTGAACGTCAGAGGCTAGAAGCCTTGTCCGTGGCACTCAAAGATGTGAGTATCAATTTTTAAGGAAGTCCACGGCCGAGATTGAACGGACATGTATCTTATAGAAAGTGGCTGCATTGAAGTTGCAACTTCAAGATATGGCGAAGCTGTACGAATCGTGCTGTCAAGAGATAAATACCCACCAATGTCGGCAAGAAGAGTTGGCAAGACATGTGGAGGGCCTCATCGAAGAAGCCCAGCGGGAACGTAGTGCCCGAGAACGCGCAGAGTCAGAGTTGGATGCTGCCGACAGAGAGCACGAAATCGAACTACGTCGTGAGCGACGGTCATTGGAGGCAAAGGAATCTGCCCTTCAAAGCATATCAAATGAACTTGCGAGGACGCAGTCCTTGCTTGCTCTTCGAGAGTCAGATCTCGACGCCGTCCAAAGTAGCTTGCAGACACTCGAGGCAGAGTCGAAGCGAGCTGGGGAAACACAGACGACTGCGAGATTTTCGTTGCAACTTGAAGTAGATCGGCTCAAGCGCGATCTGGAGAGACTCGAGGACGACCTCGCACGTTCACGGCAGGATGTGGGTGACCGAGAGAGCAAAAACCGCGAACGGGACGCCATGGTTGACCAACTACATGCGCAGAATCAGGCCTTGGCGAGTCAGTTAGCAGAGCAGACGCAGGCCAGGTTGAACGTGTCTGAGAAATTAAACGTCGTGCAGGGAAATTTGCGGAGTACGGAGAGCGAGCTTGCGACATTCAGAGCGAGGGTTGGAGATTTAGAGCAGCGGCTGTCGAAGGACCAGAGGTCGCTTTTGTCTGCCGAAAGTCAATACAGGGATCAGCTTACGGAGAGGAACACCTTGTTGCTCACAATCTATCAGTACATGGACAAAATCCTCGGTGTTGACAAAACACCAGTGAGTATCATCGTGAATTGCCTTTCGTATTAGCTCACTCGCCGAACACAGAAGAAAGGCGGCCAGGCCGAGACAAAACCATTCACCAACTTTAGTGTTTTCCATGACAATCTGATCACCAGGCTCAAAGCGTTAAGCCAGATACAGCTCGATTTCGACAATCGTTGCAAAGATATCGAAGTCCGGTTCACGGAGAAACTGTCCGAGATGCGGAAACAGCTGGATATGCGGTGGAAACAGATCGACAAGTTTGAAAGCAGCGTGAAGACTTACGCGGAAATGAAAGCAACTTGGCGGCGGAAATTCAGCACAAAGGAGGGCGAGCTCGACGCCATCAAGGTATTCATCTCATCTAATCTCATCTCATCATCTCCTGGCTTTTGAAACATTTTCGTCAATTGTCTCTAGACTGCCAATGCGGATATGGCCGCACAACTGGCTGGGATGAAGCGGCCAGGACAGACTGATGGAATGGAATTGCGAGCGTTATCGGCGCGTGCGACGAATGCAGAACGAAGGTTGATCAACGCGCAGAATCAACTGCTCGCGTCGGAGGAGAAGATGACTGCAATAAACCAAAAGTGCTCGGTTGCAGATACTAAATGGGAGGCAAGAGTAAAAGAATATGAGGCGAGGTTGAGGGCCGCAGAAGAGAGAGTGAAGCGGGAACGGCAAGGAAGCAAGGAGCGAGTCGCTGAGCTAGAAAACAACCTGAAGTTAGTCATCGCTCTTTCAGTTACCATGAATATACTAATCGTGTCCTTGTCCTGGCAGGAGTCTGCAAAAACAGTTGGAGCTTGCGCAGAAGCGGAATCAGCAGCTGCATGAAGCAGTAGATGTGATCCCCGGGTCACTAGTACCCTCAAGATGATTGGCGTGAACTTCCCACTGCTGTTTTCCTATTTCGCTTTCGTTCGCGGTACTTGTTGTAGATTGAAGGTGTATTGAATATTGTTGTTTCGCATGGACTGCGCAATGCGGATGCCATCAAGAAGATATATTATTCCTAATATTACTTCTTTAGATGGTCTGGAAATAATGGAAATACTAAAAGCTACAGAGAAGCATGTGTGGATGTGTTGTTGAAGAACATGTGTCGAACATTGACTGAAATTACGAACTCGTTCCGTTCCGTGGTTGAAGTTAGGGATCCGCCTCATCGCAATCTGCTACGACAGACCGTGAGAGCGGAGACCCAACGTACACGCGTAAGGTACCGGCCGACTTACGCTTCGCGAGCGGCCGGAAGGTCTCGTGCCGGCGGAATATCATCCGGGCGACCAGCTGCGACAAGCTGCTGATCATCCGCTTAGAGCCCACGATCGGGCCCATTCTCCCAACCGACGCCGCCTGCGGCTGCATGTCGGCACTAACCTTGAGCCGTAGGAGAGCGCCAACCTCCCTGCTCCGCTCTTTCTCGCGTTTGCGCACGCGACGCGCCTCCGCACGTCGGTGCACCTCGCCTTGCGCAAGCATCTGCATCTCAAGGGCCCACGCGGTGCGCTCGGCGGCATTGGCGCGCTTGCGAAGCAAGCATAGCCTTTGGAGATCAGGATCGGCGTTGTCATCCAATGATAGGTCGAGGTCGAAGTTCTCTGGCGAAGGAGATCGTGGGGGCGGAATGTCGTTCGGATCGTGGATGAGCAAGAGGCTGGTGCACGGCGAAGGGATAGTCAATGTGGGCTCCGGTAGGCTATCTGGAGAAGACAGATCTGGTGGGATCAGGTCGTCGTCGGTATCCGCACCTGGAAGCGTGCGGAGGCGGTGACTAGTGGTTGGAGAGGGGGACAGGACCTCATCAGCAGGATCTATCGCAGGAAGTGAAGTGAATGATCGGCGGGAGGGAGAAGGAACCAAACTGATCCCAATATTGTCGATATCGGGGAGGTTTGAAGCTTCAAGCGAAACAGTGGCCGGCAGGCCCAAATGTAAGTGTTTTGCATGGGTAGTGACTTGCGTTTCGTCCGAAATGACGCCTGCGTCAGGTTGAGTTAGTCGAAGGGAGGTAGAATCTGATGGTTCGTCCAACACGGGGTCTACATTCAATTGATGAGCATTACCCGCCGAGTCATCCTCTTCGTCGTCATCCGGTGGAACACGTTCCGTCTCATCACATCGCCAGTCCACCAGCCCAGCCGGAGTGCAAAAGCAAGTTTGAGAAGGGGTATGAGAGGCCTCAGGTATATCGAGGGGAGGCAAGATTGGTGGAGTGGACCAATATGTACTATCGTCCGTGTCTGAAGTGTGATGTGGTGGTTCTGGAAATGCGAGAATAGAAGTGACCCGGGTGTATGGTGGGGCAGATAACGTAGCAGTGGATTCCCACTCAGAGGGGTTGACGGTAGTAGGACAAAACTGACTCGAAAACAGAAAGGTATGTTGCCCAAAATTATCAACTGAATGTGATGGCGGCACCTCTCTGTCAAGCTCCACGATCAGATCAAATGAAGATATCGGAGGCAAGGGGAATATCGATGCCGATTCACAACTGGTCTCATGCATATGCGGAGAAGGCCATGCCTCGCTCGTGGGATCTCCCAGAGCCGAAACTTGGACAGGAACCCTACCCATGGTCTGGCAAGAGAGGCCAACTCGGAGTGCTGAGGCCTCTGATTCGATGTCGACCATCTTGCGGGGTTCCCATTTCGGCGGCAGGGGAGAGAGAAGCTGGAGAGAAGCTAGTCCAATGACCTCGTCGCTAGTCAAATCTAGGTCTTCTGTGTCGAAGAACAATCTGCCATCACCATCGCCATCATCATCACGATATGGTGTCATGGGACTCTCCGATAGCGATGATTGGAGGCGATCTCCATCATGTGTGGTTAAGAGCTCGCTCTCCATCTCTGGCAGGGCCAGCGTCATGGACGGGAGGGTGGGAGGCGGGGAAATGGGAGTGTGCGCGGCCAGTGACTCGCGGCGCATGACTAGGGGCGAGTCAAGGACGCCGCCGCCGTGGACCGTAAATAATGATGGCGGACACTCTTTTGCGCCCGGTAGCAGTATACTGTTTTCCTGGGTGCTGGATGGCAGCATAGCATGATAGGTGAGCGCTCGATCGGAGTGTGCATGTTGAAGAGATAGGTTGCACATAAATCCGCATGAATCATGATTGGGCCCGGTGTGTTGACAGCTGGACGCAGGGGGTTTATTGGGCAGCCGCTGGGGGGATGGTCGAGCAAGAGCTGAATAACGAGGCAAGCCCTGGCCAGCTGGCGGAAAAAGAGAGTCGGTGGGCGGCTTCATGTTGACCGTATGAAACACCGAACCCTGAAGAAAGACATGAGAGGACCGGTGAAGACAAGCTTGCAAGAATACTTACAAGAAACATAAGAGAGTATAGAAATGTACTGTAGCTACTTAGATTCTGAGACCTTGACCATCATTTACAAGTACCAGTACGAGTGCCGCATGCCAGAACCACCTTTTGCCACATGTCAAGCCGGACCCCAATCACTCACGGTGATTTGGTATAGATCTGCATTCCTCCAATTCGACAGGACTACCGTGACTGACAGACTCAGAGGGACAGCTATGGCCCATGCATTTCTAGACCTTCAAAGCCCACACCATACAATCCCTTGTGTCAAGACAAACGACGACCACAGCGGGAAGTTCTCGCTGCTGGGACCCACACGTATCATGTACTTTCCCTTCTCCGCAATCCAACGGTATGTCCTCTCCTCCCAGTACGATACTGCATACTTGTCCAGTTGCATGTTCACCCTCTCGCACATACCCGGCGCCAGATCTCTAACTCTAGCGAAAGCCTTGAGCTGGAGTGGGGGGTGGGTAAGGGCGGATGTTGTTGGAAGTGTGACATAGAGCTGGACGACTTCTGACCCCGTCACCCGACCTGTGTTTTCGATTTCGACTGAAACGGTTATGCTCAAGTCGTCGTCGGAAAAGATGGGTTCAGAAAGCCGCAGATTATGGTAGGCAAACTGTGTGTACGAAAGACCGTGACTGCAATGGCAAGATTAGTTACTTGAGCAGAATGAAAGAGTGATTGCCGATACCCGAACGCAAACAATGGAGTGGTCTTCACTTGGTGGTAATGTTTGTACCCCTTCAGACATTTCGTTAATGATAAATCGCTCACGATTGGAAAAAATCCCTCACCACAAACAAGTCTTCCGCGTAATGAACCTAAGCAAAGCAGGAATAATTTGTTTAATTCATGGCTTCAAGCAAAGAAGAAGAAACCATATGTACAATGCCATTTTCAGAACCAAAATGGCAAAATGAAGGAACGTCTTCGAGTCGTTTCGGAAACGTTAGCGGCAACTTGCCCGAAGGATTCACTTTCCCAAACAAGACGTCCGAGATTGCGTCGCCAGTGGCATTCCCTAGGTACCATGACTGCACAATTCCAGCGACGGAGTCGACCCAAGGCATGGTGATAGCAGATCCCTGGATTCAAAGTCGATGACATTTTCATGTTGATGAAAAAGGGAGGTTACGTACCGACTGTGTTACCACAACGATTTTTGGATTGGCGGCAGCCACCTTCAATATCAGTTCATCTGTACGGCCGGGCAACGCCAGCGTGGTTCGATCGTGACCTTCTGTTTCCCAATCCGCATTCAGGCCCACCACAGCAATGACTACATCCGCATCCCTCGCTATCGAGACCGCCCTTTCGATCAAGTCATCCGCGTCTTGCACTTCTGCGCCTCCTAGACGCACACCCGAATTACAGTCCATGACTGTCTCGTCCTCGTCGCCATCGGCAGGTGCCCGTACATTGCAAAATTCAACCAATATTTGATGTATCTTATTTGCCTCCATAGCAAGCACACCCTTCTCCTCTTCCGATCCCGAGCCGAAGAAAAACTCACCACGACGCTGGCGGGTCCAGTTGTCGATTACCAGTCCTCCGTCGACATACAGCTACAAACCTTGTGAGCATAAAAGTTGCAGAGGAGGGGCGGTCTAACCTTGGCTCTGCCAGCAGAAATTAATCCGAATTCGAAGTTGGTATCGTATGGACGAGGACGGAGCTGCCCGCGTAGCCTGAGAGTCCATATACGTGTAAGATTCTTCGGAGCGGACGTGCTAACGAAGATCCGGGTTTCGTCAACCAAATGCGTCTCCAAGGGTTGTTCCACTGGAATCATGCTGTCGTTGCTCATATGGCAGTGCCATGAAGCTATCCAGCCTCGCTCACCACTTTCCGTGGATATCTCTAAGTCGAGAGAGGGCATCACCTTGTAGCCTTGGTTAAATCGAAAATGAGCGAATGAAGAACATCCTCAACGACGACTTGAACGTACCTCTAGCTCCTTCGCCATATGTGACCTCTATATTGGAAGAGAGGAGTACTTTCTCGATACCATCGTACGGAGAGACGAAATAAGATGCTTTGGAGACTGCGGAACCTCCTCCGGATAAAACTGCTGCTTTGGCATTGCCTCCAACGATTGCGACTTTTTTCAGTTCTTGGGGACGGAGAGGTAGAACGTTCCCTTTATTCTTCAGAAGAACAATGGATTCCGCCGCGACATGGCGCATTAATACCTTGTCTTCGTCCTTTTCTACTGTCCTCTCTTTGCCATCGCCGTCGAGAATCTGTCAGAAGCTCAGTCGGAAGCCGGCCTGACAATGTGAGGACAGAACTAGAACGGACCTCAGGGGAAGCTTTGGCGCATTTCTGAACCAGCGCGAGAACCTTGGCAGCCCGTTCCTTGATTGTTTTTATGGTGACCTTCCTAGAAATGATGGAGCGGTTCACCAGGTCTAGAGTCCTCCATTTGTTGGTCCCAGGCATTTCCAAGTCTAAACCAGCATTGAAACTTAGATCTACGCTGTATACCCCGAACCTGAGAAAGAAATTTTGGCCATAGGCGAAAATAAATCAACGTGAAGCGCAGGAACAGTATATAACAAAGAATGAAATGAACTAGTGATAACCTTACCAATCGCTCATAACCATACCATCGAATTTCCATTCGTCCCGGAGGATGTTCTGCAGAAGGTGGCGATTCTCAGATACGTGGGTGCCGTTAACGCGGTTGTACCTGAAGTAGTCCAGAAATGAGTGACAGACGAAAGCATTTGCAAGAAAATAATTCAGGGTGCTTCGGCGTACGCAGTCATATAGGACCAAGGTTTTGCGTATTTTTGGGCCAACATGAATGGCATGAGATATATCTCTCGTAGAGCTCGCTCACTGACGACGCTGCTGTAGCCCATCCTGTCATCCTCCTTGTCATTGGCGCTTGCATCCATAGAGGTAAGAAGCCATTAGTATCATCCAGAAACCGACAACGTACACAAAATGTTTAATGGCAGAACCGATCCCTCCTTTTTGGATGCCATTCACATAGGCTGCGGACATCATGCCGGAGAGGAAAGGATCTTCGGAAAAACTTTCAAAACTCTAAAAGACGAGGATTTGATATAAGGGTTCGCCGGTACAAATTTAGCCATACCCTTCCGCCCAAAGGACTCTGATAAAGATGAAGATTAGGCTCAGGCATTTTGCGGGAGGGTGAGGGACAGATCATACTCTTTGGATGTTGCATGTTGGGGCGAGGATGAGGGATGCCGCTCTTAGCTTGGCCTCTGGAGCTAGCAACTTGATTCCCACCTCCTCAATGAGATTTATGTCCCAAGTGGATCCGAGGGCGGTGGCGCACTGAGTAGCAGAGAGATGTTTTGAGGTTTGGGTTTGTGCGACAAAGAAAGACTTACAGGAAGGCATTTTCCAGGAGTTCCCATGAAAAAATGATTTCCTCGGATACCGCTGGGACCATCGGTCACCTGGGGGAGATGACAATGAGCAACAGATGTTTTTACCAATGACGGAGAACAATCGGCAAAAAGGGACCTTGAGAGAAGGTACACCCAATCTGGGAACTTGATGGGTGTTCCACAGTCCCACTCCAGCCGTCAATAGTATTGCCTCGTCAGTTGTCAAGCTGTCGAGAACTTGGGCGAGTGAGGCCTTGGCGAAATCTGAAGGCGACATTGATAACTCCAATTCGAAAAAATTATCGGGAGAGGGAGAAGTGTTTTTTTTTTCCGGGTTGCAACTAGGGAGTTCGATATTTGAGCAAACCAGTCCGCCTCATCGTCTAAGGGTGGGGTCCGTTTAACCGATATTTTTCCTGGTCGTTGGGGACGGACACCAACAGCATGAGTTTCACTTCTTTTTTCATTTCATTTTTCAAACGGGACATTTTGAAATGCCCGTTGAAGGTGGCCGTCGACGTAAGTGAGACGCAGGGACGAAGATCCTTGGAAGGGACAGAAAAGGCAATCGTTATAACAACGATGAACAACGTCGTATCGATCGATATTGTGAGGTAGAAAAAGCAAAAGAAGGAAGAGAAAGACTCACCAGCTTGTGTACAGGTACTGGATCGCCATACGACAAAGGAGGTCCTGCGGGCAGTTCTGCATGCCATACTCTTTCATCGGCTTTTTGGCACAGTCCGCCCGCAGTCATTCGAAGTCCTCGACGTTACCATGCCCGGTGTAGCAGACCCACACATCGAAGACCTCGTCGACGACAACGTCCTTGCTTTTTGGAAAGCCATGGAATCTGCTCCAATAAAACGTGGTCAAGTCAGCGCTTACTCCATGCCCCACACGCTCATGATCAACGCTCAACGCTCGACATTCAACCCTTACAGATACTGCTAACATTCTCAGAAAAACGCCCAAAGAAATCTTGGTTTCAGGTTTACATGGCCGAAGAGGAAGTACCATGGGAACAGTGGGTCATCAACGCAGAAGTTCGACAACACAAGTCCGAACGTGGTTCGTCTCGCTTCCATCCTTCCCCCTTTCCGTTCTCACCGCCCCTTCTAAGACCGCCAGGTTTTCAACACAACTCTCGCTTCCACCCTCTCCACTTCTCTCCACACAATGCTCACACACACATCCTCTGAGCGTGGTCGGACTGCCGTCCCCCTTATCACAAACGCCACAGGCATATCTCCCTTCCCCATAAAAATCGAGGTCAAGGTGGGCGGCGTCGACCTTGGCTGAACCAGCTTCGTTCTCTCCCCAGGGGTTAGAATGTCGCTGCACCGAGTCCTGTTAGCAATTCCACCATGAACACTTGCTTGTAAAAACTGCAGTGTACCTTGGATTGACGCAGGGGCGCATATATTTTTGCATATAACCGAATACACGCAATAAAACATTTGTTGGGCAACAAGAAAAAATACCCCCCATTCCAAGAAGGGTTGTACACCGCAAACATTAAAAAATACTGATAAATAAGCAGCGAACGGTCTTGGGGTGGTGAGACAATTGAACAGTCCAAGGATAACATGTTTTGGTATCAGAAACCGCCGTTTACTGGTTCGCCACCTATCTCGTCGTCGTCAACACCGTGATTTTATGGGCTCAAAAAAGAACTCACCTTCAACACTCGTTTGCCTCTTTCTAGCTCGTAATCTTCTTCGTCTCGAAGACTCGCCTGGCTTCCATCATCTCCTACAACATGCTTCCCCCCTCCGGAACTATCAGGGACTTGCTCTGCATCACTGTAATCGCTACCCGATCCATCCTGCGCTGCAGGTATACCGGGAGGTGAACTTAGGTTCACTGTCCCATGAGATGGCAAATGCTGTTGCTGCTGCTGTTGCTGCTGCTGCTGGCCAATGTATCCACCGTAGGCATCTTCTCCACCCGTATTGACATTACCGTCGCCATGCATATGCGGAGGCCGATGCTGGTATCCAGGCTGGTAATGGGCAGCATAGGATTCGCTGGCTGCAGAATCTTGGCCACTGCTTCCCGTTCCATAAAAGCCATCTGGGCCAAGAGTACGAGTACCGTGTGATTTGTTCCGTGAAAGATCCGAATACGCCGTTTGTTGGGTATGCACAGAAGGACCCCGAGTTACATGCGCAGCGCCAGCACCTGCGGCAGCTAATCCTGCACCATCCAACAAGTCGAAGCCAGGATTTCCGGGTGTCGTGTATCGTCCCCCAGGAGGCGAGTCGTACATCATGGCGTGCTGTTGCGCCGGCGCACCGGAAAAGACGGGATACGGCGAAGAGTGCTCGCCATACCCAGGCGCGACCCCACTCCCGACATCGTACCCAGCCATTCCGCCTGGGCCAATCCCGCCATCTGGGCGAATCTCCTTCCGGCTCCGGGCCCGCTGCATGGCTGCACCGACTCCGACACCAGCTGCACCTGCACTGGTGGCGAACGGATCGTACTGGTGCATCTCGTTCATGCCGTAGCTTTCTACGCCGCCCCCGTTGTGGGTCATGGGAGGCTGGCCGTACGTGCCGTGGCTGTTGTCAGAATACCTGGTGAAGTTCCCGCCAGCCCCGTATGGGGTGTCGTCATCGTCGAAGACGGGCGGTTGGGCATCAGCTGCTGCCGCTGCTGCTTCAGCAACATCTCGATCGAATTGTTGTGCGCGCCGGCGTCGGACGGCGTTGGTGATGCAAACAAAGAGGAGGGCAAGAGCGATGAGGCCTACGACTGTGAATACTCCTGTCACTGCGGCTGTGTTTTGGAAGAATCTGTCACAAGAGAATCATTGGTCACATGTTGTGAAACATCTCGGAAAGGAAGAGAAATCATCCGGGTCCCCGGCTGACTACTTACGATTTCGGGGCGGTGGATCCACTCGATTGAGCCGGTGTGAAGGAGTCTGTTGGGGTACTCTCGATGATTGAGGTGACAGTGACAATGCCGCCCGTGCCTGATGAGGTTATGCGGACGGTTGAAGAGCTGGGTGTCTGTGACGATGAGGTGGACGTGGGCGGAGTTGGCGGGGTTGTGGAGGTGCTGGATGAAGTGAGAGAGGTGGTAGACGATGAGGTTGACGTGGTGTCTGATGAACTCGAAGACGACGTGATTGAAGGGGTTGGTGGTGGTGTGGCGGAGGTGGTTAAGGTAGTAACTGAGGAGATGGTTGTGCTTATTGCTGTCGAAGTGCTACTCTCAGTGCTTGTCGTTGTAGACCTACAATGACCCGGTCGTAAAATGATGGGCAGAAAACAATGAGAAACATACGGTGCAGGGAAAGGTAGCGAAATTGTCGTTATTGGGTCAACTGACCACGCCGGTCAAAAAAAAACTTGTGAGTGGAGGATGGTGGCACTCACTAGGCATCGTTGAGGACAGTGAAGAGGTCGGTGGGTATCAAAAGAGTGTGCCGGTTGTAAGCAGCGCAGGGGAACGGCGACTGCGGGGAGGGGACAGGGTATGGACGTTCTGAACGTTGAGGGTCGGAGGACTTGCGGGCAAGCCTGAGAATTTACATCACATCAAAGAATGCTTACATAAGCACTGCAATCACGAGTCACGGGACGGTTAGGAGCTACTGGTATTCCTCGTCCCCCTTTCCGTTCTCTTCTCCAACGCCCTTCTTCAACCCTTTCATCTTCCTCGTCTGCAACCGCCCCAGATCCTGCTTCGCAACATGTACCTTGCCCCGCAAGTCACCCATCTCGTCCACCTCGAGATTTTTCTGCTTCTTGCCTAAGCCCTTTTCGATATCCTGCTTTTTGATACGTGGCCGTCTCATTGCCGCTTTCCAGAGCTCCTCGTCCGCATATTCGTGCCGACGGAGGGAGAGATCAAGGAATGGACCCATCGGGATAAGCTCCACGCGGGGTATGCGTGTGCCCGAAGACATGAGACGAACTGTGTATGTCCGCAGATGTATCTTGGGAAGGGTATTTGTGTCTTCTGCAGAGATTGCCTCCCCAGAAGCATTGTTGAGGGAGGCCGGTGTAGTCGCGAGTGATACACTGATCACATGCTCCAATCCCGCCAGGCATATTGAACTGATGACTTCCGCGTTGAAAAAGTCCATCAGGAGAGATTTAACTTGTATGAACTGAGGATGACTGTCGAATAACTCCGAAGCGAAGTGCATCATGGGTTTATGGCCCGCGGTCGCTTTTGGTGTCTTTTTTTTTCGCGAGTTAGATTTGGCGTGATTGTGCGTGATGAAGTTTGGCCTCACCTTGAATTCTGCCATGCTCACGAACTTGTCCACTCCAAACTCACACATATCCAACACCTTTCCGTCATACATTCGTACCAAGGTCAAGCCGTCTGGACGTTTTTTTGTAGTCTGTCCAAGGAAAAAAAACGATGCATCATTCTTTTGAGCCCAGAATTCGAGACAGGAAGTGTCTTCAAACGGCCGGACTGTATTTGTCTTCGAGAACGAGATGGCGTTTGGCCGTTTGAGCGTCATCTATCCCGGAGAAGGCAAAAACGGGTGTAAAGGCTGTCTTAAGATAAAATGGTATCAGCTCACAAGCTCTCGCATCACACCATTGAGGACTTGTCCGACGTGTGTTCCTCTAACAAATATCGCCGTTCGTGGATCTTCGACTTCCTTGGGATCTCGAGCCTCCATTGCCCGTTTGGACCGAGCATTCTTGGGCTTTCTGGAATATAAATGAAAAAAAAGTGACGAGAACTCCCAGGTTGGGTGTTACTTACACTGTTCTGAGCATGTCCAAGGCGGTTTGGTTTTTCTTTGCAAGTGTTTTTCAATAGGGTTATCAGGGTCCTGGATCAATTTCTAGCCGGGGTCCATACAAGAAGTTCAAGACGCTGACCATGGCGGAATCTATCCCCAAGATAAAGATTGTGAGCGTCTGCCCCGTGTGGTGTTTTCTGAATGAACTGATAAAAAATAAGATGAAAGGCGCAGAACCAGATTTGTCTGCTGCAACCTATCAAATTCACGATGAAACCCACACAATGGGGAATGCGCTGAGATGGATGCTGATGAAAAAGTTTGCCCTCGATAATTAATCCGTTCTCAACCGTTCTCAACATTGTCGGCACTCACGTGTACTTTTCAAAAAGCCCAAAGGTGGAATTTTGTGGTTACAGGTGAACGAACACTCTCGATGGTCCAGATTTTTATTTTCCTTTATCTTTATGCTGATCTTATGACCAAATTTTTTCAGCGCTCCTCATCCATCAGAAAACCACATTCAAATTCGTATTCAGATGTACGGTACGTTCTTCACATCTGGCACGAAAAAAAAAGTCGGTCCCTACATATCTGTCGGTCAACAAACAGATAATCTATCATCACTCAAGGCGCTTCTGACAGCGCTCTCTGATCTCGATTCCCTCTGTGAGACTGTTGAGGATGCATACCTTACGAGTTTGAAGGAGGACAAGTATGAGCGGTGGAATGAGAAAAGCTGAATAGATGTGAAGTGATGGCACGAAAGCAGGTATGATATATAAATGTGTTATCGACTTCAATTATCGTTTCCATTTGATGGTGTATTATGCGGTATATCTTCCGGCTTCAGGTTCTCATGAGATTAGAATAATTGTGGGGAAATTGCCTAATTTCGTCCAAGTTCATGCATATTTACACTCATGTAATTTCATGTACTCATTAGCCGACTTTCATGCAGTCCAAATTACTTTTGTGTAGCTTAGTGTAATTTTTGCTCTCATTACTGCACATCGAGCGCCTCCTGGGCAACAATGACCCTCATCTCCATTTCCATCGTTACCTCGCCTCGAGGGATGCCCGTTTTCCTTTCCACCCTCAACTGTGGCTGAAATCTGATGGTACGGTCCCTCAACGCTCTTGGTTCATCTGTTGCATGCATGTGCTCTTGCCAGTTTCCCTCGCTGGCCAGTTGTTGCATGCTGGCGGCGCAACATCCCTCGCAATTGCCACTGTCACCCCTCACATCATACAGGCCGCAGGATGATGGTCTTCGTCTGCTTTCCAGATCTACATTTGAAAAAATCCCATTTTGCTGCAAGCTTTGATACATGGTCGACCAGCTCATTCCTCTTAGTCTACTCCCATTTGTTTTCTTTATCTGCTGGTGGGCATTTTTCTTGCCACCCGCACACCACTCCCTTCCCTTTCTTTTTGTGTTGTCCTCCCATCTTTCCTTTCCATTTCCTTATAGACTCCTTACTGATTGTGCTCCTTAAGCAAAGTCGATTAGTCAAGTTTAAAAAATAATTTTTATGCAAGTCTAATGGACAAGCGCTGCCCCACACACTCCGGGACCATTGCCTTGCATTTCCCATCCTGAAATCTTGTTGTATCCCTCCATGCAGGTGTACCTCCTCTCCTATCTCGGGTTGAGGTTCAAATTGTGTTTCAGACAATAGGAGGTGTCTCACCCTCCTCATTGCTCACCACATCACCTCACCTAGGTAGTGTACCCAAGATATCTGGTTTCCTCTTTTCATTGCTCATCAAATCACTCACTCAGGTCCTAACAAATTATTTTTTATTCTCTAAAAATTTACCCACCTTCCCCCCCTGGTACACTATTTTTTTTGTAACACCGATTGTACACACAAAAATTTTCACATGGACTTATTCTCTCCTGGCTTCAAGCCAGACTGAACAAGCTCTGATATCTGGCTATTCACATGCTCCTTAAGCAAAGTCGATTAGAAGAGCTTAGTGTAATTTAGCTCTAATTAGTCTTCACTTATTACAGCCTTTTCACACTTTGTTCAAAATGAGTAGCAATGAAATAATATATTGTCCAAAAGTATAAATGACATCAGATAAATTAAGAAAATGTCAGGAAAATCCTCTGCCCCCACTAGTGCCATGCCATTGCACTGCCACTGCTGGTGCTGGTGCTGGTGCTGCTGTTGCACTGGTGGTGTGGTGCCTGTGTTGCACTGCTGCTTCTGGTACTGCCACCATTGGTTCCCACTGGTGGTGGTGGTGCCACTGTTGTTGCGATGCTGCTATTGTGTTACCGCCACTGCCACAGCTGGTGGTGGTGGTGGTGGTGCTACTTCTGGTGCTGCTGCTGTTGGGTTCTCACTGCTGGTGGTGGTTGTGCTGCTGCTGTTGCAACTCCACTGTTGTGTTACCACCACCACCATGGCTGGTGGTGGTGTTGGTGATATTGCCGATGGCTGTCACTGGTGGTAGTGCCAGTGCTGTTGTGATGCCACTGTTGTGTTACTGCCACTGACCCTGCTGCACATTCCACATTAACCCCACCGTTCTGCCATGTTGTTACGTTTTGCAACTCCGCAACTCCGATTCCGACTCTGCTGCCCCACCATGACGATTCCACTTTACCACACCTTCCTTTTTCGTTTCCTTTACCTTTTGTCTTCTTTTGGACATCATTGTTTATTCTTGTCCTTGTTCTCTTTTCTTCCTTTCTTCTAGAACAATCCAGACCGACCATGGACACATCCACTTTGTTATGATCTATCTTTGGCATCGGCACCAAAACCCTTCTGCCATTGATACACCTGACTTCCACCTTGACAATATATCGACACGTAATTGACAATTTCCATTCTCGGATATTTGGTTTCCATATTCATACCCTGTGCCTACCATTATCCTCCCTGATGTTCCGATGACATTCCTCACCTGCATGCGAACTCTGAACAATCCCCGATCACAAGACATTTCACTGTTCTCTCTAATCCGACCATCGCCGAAGCACATTCTTTTGGACTTCGACCACAGACCATACGACTTCCCAATACAGTGAACCGACCCCTATCATTTATTGTTCACATGACATTGCTTCATTGCAGTACCCGACATTTTATTCCCACAGCTTGTCACTCGTGCCATGACTCGAAACCTGGACCCACGTTCATTTATCCTTTTTCATCCATAACCTTGATACCTCCCACACTCGTTTATAACAATACCCTTTCTTGGACGAATACCGACATCAGGTGGACCACATTGTTCCACAGACAGGACAAGACATCGCTCCTTGATATGTCATCGACACAGACATCATTATCCGGTACAGCTTATGCTGTTCATATATCTGACCTCGACTAGCCCACTGTCCTAGTTGGTTTTTTTCCTCTATACATTCCTTCAGTTTCTTTCATACCAACCTTGCCACTATATCCACGCTACCTGAAGACACTCTCATCACCAACCCCACACTGGACGATACCCATCTTCGACCCAACCGTGCAATGCACTTGCCAAACTGCGCACTTGCCTGTTACAGCAAGTATAGACCCTGAATTGGCAATTCTGCATGTCACATGATCTGATGACAAATCATCCGAGTCATCTGGACCTCTTTTATCCTCAACGACACCCGGGCCTCCAGTTGGATCGTGAGAACATCGACATGAGGACGCCTCATGTACGCCTCATGGTGAACACATGGTAGAGTTGGACATGTTGTGGCTTCATGGTTGTATTTCTATTTACCTCCCCTCAAGACCAGTCACTATATATACTGTTCTTGTTGTTGGTTTGGACTTTTTCTTCTTTTCTTTTCCTTACATTTAGTCTGGTTCTTGGGGCAGACTCATCTTGTTTTGTGTAACTCCCACGGCTCGCAATGACACTAGACCTTGACCCCCCCCCCTCTTAGCAGTGTTGTCTTAGCTGTAAGCAACAATGAAAACTGCTCTTCTCTCCCCTGGAAACCACCACCCAGTTAAGTTGATTGTTGCCGGAGCCCGCTGCAGAAGCGATCCGTAACACATGTTCACATTTTTTCACATACAAAACATACTGTAAGTGATTGAACATGGCGGGTGGAAAGTTCTGTGGCTGCAAAAAGACAAGTTGGGGGTGGGGGGGGCACATGTGAGAATGCAGATGATTCGGAAGCTCACCCCTCTCATTTTCAGTTGAAATGAGCTGTGGGGAGTTGAAACATACCATGGGTGGTCAAAAACAGTGCATGGAAAGCCCTGGGGCTGCTGAAAAAAAAGTTGGGGGGAAGTGGGGGTACATGTGAGAGAGCAAGTGATTGAGAGGCTCACCCTAGTGTTGCCACAGTTTGGTCAGGCTTGGTTTGGTTATAGTTAATAATAGTTAATTTATATATGGGTTGTTAGCTAGAATGGATCGTTGTGGTAATAGTTAAGTTGTGGTTAATTGTTTAAAAAAGAAAATTTGTTAGGTGACTTAGGTGGGTTAGGTTTCTTAATTGTATTTATTGTTTTGTTTATTGTTTACTTGTATAAAGTACAAGTGAGTATTTTTTTGATTTATTGTTTGTTTGTACAAAGTACTAGCGAGCTTTTATCTTGGCTCAGACATGTCCTAACCTCTTAGCTCAGAGACTCCTGCATTCCATTGTTGTTCATCTTAGCTCAGACATGCCCTAACTTCTTGGCCTCTGAGACTCCTTTGTTCCATTCTCGCTCACCTGTACAAAGTGCAAGTGAGCTCTAGCCTCCAGGCATGTCTTGGCTTGGGTGCTCCCATTACTCTAGCCATTCTCATTCACCTGCACTGAGTATCAGTGAGCTCCATGCTTCCATTGGCCTTGGCTCAGATGCTCCCATGGTCAATCTATTCTCATTGGCCTATACAGAGTATCACCAAGCTCTTTGACTCAGTATTTCACTGCTCCTTTGCATCTGTATCTGTGTGTACCTTTTTTGTGCACCTATTCGATTAACCCAAATACTGCTGTCAGATGTTGTTGACCTTCAAAACCTTCATCCTTGACAACATTGTAATCACCTCCCCAAATGTGGGTCCCTTAGCTGCCTTCCCCAATTCCAACATGATGATCCAGGGCCAGAGTTGACCTATACAATGAATTGGGCCTGCAAATGATCTTTCACAGCTTCCATTTGTGCCCCATTCAGTATGATGGGTCACCCATTAATACAGTGTCTAGTCTGTGATTACAAGTCACTACCTATTGAATGGGTCCATGCTGGGTTCCAATTATCAGCTGCTACCTGAGAAAAATGACATGATCTCAAAACCTCTCTGTTTGTGGTTGCTCGGGAATTACTGGGAAAAGTCCTGGGTGTCTTTTTTCCACTTGAATACAGATATTTCCCCGTTGGAGTGGGTTGGAGGTCTGTTACATTTTACAACTTCACAACTCTGATTCCAACTCCATTACCTGCCATGATGATTTTGCTTTATGACACCTTCCTTTTTTATTTCCTTTGGCCTTTTGTCTTATTTTGGACATCGTTGTTTATTCTTGTTCTTGTTTGCTTTTTATCCATTCTTCTAGAACAATCCAGACCGACCATAGACACATCACCACATGACCTTGCTGTACCAGAATAGTTGCCTTGCCAATGGACATCACTCTCATTGTCCTCATTGTATGACATACTGTCTTCCCAAACTGACTCACAATGGCTATCCTCACCAAGCAGTTTGTAACTGTGATGATCATTGGTGCAATCGCGATCACCTTTCTGATCAGTTTCTACATCATCATGATTTGCCTCTGGAAAAGGTAACCTTCCTTCATTAATGAAACTGACATCCACTGTTTTGTGTGGGAAGTGTTTGAACAAATCCACACCAAGGGTTTCTGGAGTGCATCGTTGATTGGGAAATTACCTTGTTGTCCTTTGGGATCAAGGATTTAGCTCTTTAATAACTCTAGGTTATTCCGGTTGGGTGGTTGGGTTGTGGTGTGAATCCTATCAAAGGTTAGCTTTGAGGGATACAACAATACTTAACAATAATACAAGTCAGATGTATGACTTATAGAGGATGAGTGAACAGTGAGGTCTTCCCTACTGAAGGTAAAGACTTTGAGTGACAAGAGGTATGCAAGAGTATAAGTGGATAATAACTCAAGCAAGTATGAACAGCACCTTCATCCTGCACCCACTCCTGCCACTGTTACTAATCACCACTCCCATTCACATTTCCACCTTTCGACACTACCTCCTTGCCCATTCCATCTCTCCGTCTGCCAAGATCTCACCACTGGCTTTTGGCCTTGGGCAGAACCTGACCCCTCTCATCTTCTCATCCTCTCATCTGAGACAACTCTCATTCTCTCACAGACCACTCCAAAATGACACTCATGTTATTTTTGTCCACAAACAATGTGACATGGAGATCCATCTAGGCCATTTTTCCCCTGCATTTGGACCCAACCTTCTCCTTGGCATGTTCACCATTCCCATTGGTGTTGTTCCAAAACCCCATTCTTCCAAACTATGCCTTGCTGTTGACCAGAGTGCCAAACCTTTTTTTTTTTCCCCAAATCCCTCATACTGCGTGACGAAGTCTCCATCCCCCTCAACAACCTCCATCACCTTGGCTATACCCTTCACAAAGTCCATTCTTCTCATGGCCCTGACATCCACCTGGTCCTCTTCAAGTCTGATGTATCCCAAGCCTACTACCGCCTCCCTCTCCATTTCCTCTGGAAAATCATGCAAATCATTACAATTGATGGCATGCACCACATCGATCGCAACAATAATTTCAGCAACCAGGGTGCTGGCAGCATATGGGGCACCTTCATGGGCCTCATCCTCTGGATTGCCATCTTCATTCTGCACCTATCCAACCTATTCGCTTATGTAGATGACACCTCCTGTTTGGAATTCAAATCTAACACCCTTTGGTACAAACCATATTGCCATCATTTCCCCACCAAGCAAACCCTCCCCCTCCAATCCTAGGATGACATTGATCTCCCCCATGAGGAACCAAAGCAACTGTTTGGCTCCCCCCTCTCCATGATCAGCTTTGATGTTGATCCCAATGCCATGACCATGACCATGCCCCCCTCTTGGCAACGTGAGCTTATTGATACTATTGGCACTTTTGCTCACCCAGGCTCATAGCGCTCACTCTGGGAATTCCAATGTCTCACAGGCTGGATGAATTAGTCCCTCAATGCCAGCGTTGCCCTCACCCATGAACTCTTGTGGTTCGCTGACAAAGCCCTCACCCTTCCCAGCATCTTTATCATGTCCTCCACTGACTGAGACTCCTCCTCTGTGGATCTCATCCTTTACACTGATGTCTGCCTTTCCGGCCTCACTTTTTGGACCCCCTCCCTGTTGTGTGGCTTCCAATCCCCTGTTCCTGACCCCACCATCAACTGCATTTTACGAGTCCCTATTAGGGAATCGTTTTCTCTATGGTCAGTTTTCACTTCAGGGTCGCAAACACCACAAATGCCAATTTGCCAAGCTGTGGGAACAAATTTAACAAGGTGTGGGAACAAATTCAAAACCCTGGGAAGAATTATGAAACTGTGTGAATTTTGTCTGTCATAACTGTGAGAATGTGTTGGCTCAATTTGTCAGAACAATAAGCCAGATGACAGCCTCCAATTTTGGAATGGCCTGGATTGTAGCATGTTGTTATTGCTATTGTAATGACCAAAATGCTCGACAGCTTTATCATTGTAATGAAAGGCATTATCAGTACAGGCTGAACAGTGTTCGGCAAGCTGTTCTACAAGTGTCCCAAGTTTAGTCTGAAGCATTGAAAATGTCACAGCCTTCATCTAAGTCATTGCAATTAATAAAACATGTGTATGTACATTGTCTGTGATGTAGCTAGATTTACAATGCACATTGTATTATTAATGATACACTTGTTGAACAGGCATCAAACAGGCCAAACAGTGTTCGACAAGCTAGTCTACAAGTGTCTCAGCCTTCATCTAAGTCATTGTAATTAATAAAACAAGCGAATGTACATTATTTTGCATGTAGCTACATTTGCAATGCACATTGTAATATTAATGGTACACTTGTCGAGCAGGCGTCGAACAGGCCAAATGGTGTTCTACAACTGGGTCTACAAGTGTCCCAGTCTTCATATAAGTCATTAAATAAATGCCACAATCATAAAAAATTAAATCTATGCCACAAACACCATCAACCACTGTAACGTATGCTGTACATCATTGTGTATTCTTGTGGTGGCCAGTGGGTAACAGAATCGAAATCTGCAACAGCTCACTCACACTTGTCAAACAGTGTTTGGCCTGTTTGACAACTGTTTGACAAGGGTTTCCTGGTCATTAGACATTAAATAGCATGAAAGCTGTCAACGTTCACTACTCCCCGGGCTTCAAATTCATTGCCACAGTTTGCCAAAATTGTTCACATGGTCAACGAATTAGCGCATGACCTGGAATTCACAACCGTATTTAGAATGACTTCCTAATATGGACTCATAATAAACACAGCCTTTAGGCACAATACATGATTTTAGAGTGCCTTACAAATCTGGCAATGTCATATGATCAAACTCATCATGTTAATTGTTATTCATGATCCGAGCCACTAAACCAGTTAAATAGATGTCGTTGTGTTTACTCGTGCTATTAAAAATCCACATGTATCTCGACAATCTCATCCACTTCTGATTTGTTCTTGTCGCTTATCTATGCATTTTTTTCAATGCAATACAATTTCCACAACTCTGCCCAAGCCAATTCATGTACATCTCTTCTGAATCAATCTCCTTTCCTTTGATATCGGGCTTGGCCCAAGAACTGGGTATCTTTCAAGGCAAACTCATAGAACATGAGTGTCTCACCCAAGAACTGAGTGTTTTTAAAGGAGAACTCATAGAACATGAGTTTGCCCCAGATTAGGGCGATGCAATGATACCAATACGAATAAATATGTCACAATTTGTGAATCTTAATCAGATAACAAAGAATAGCTTGACACTTGATCTATTATTACTTGATCCATTGTTCTTTTCAACTACGGTTAAGAATTCCACATTGAAAATGCAACTACATTCTATTCGATATGCCACATCATTGTACCTACCTTCTAAATATCTTTTTGTTTGTATTGTTTTATTAAGCCAATCACAGTTCAATATCGTGTTCAGGTTATCAAGGCATTACTCATGCAATATTTATTGAATCGACATGACTTTAAATTATATTTGTTTCAATGTAATACTATTGCTATATCACAAGCAACATTGCTGTGGATCACACTACATTTTGCAATGCGATATAGAAAACTACACATAAATGTAACTATTTTCAGTTTGAATTTATTCAGATACTTATTTAAATGTTTATATACAAAGTCTGTTAATAGGTATCACTACATTGGAGGTGGTAAACGACTGCCAACATTTAGCTTTGATGTTCTTCAACCATTTATGCTACCATTCAATAATATCAACCATGATTCTGGCTTATTATTCAAATATATGAGTCATGTTGATCAACAGATGGCTAGAGTCCTATATGGAAATAAAAATGAATATATATGTGCTCAAATACCTCTATCTGAATTTCTCCCACAATTAACAGTGAAGGATATTGTAGAAATAGCAAGAATCCATAGCATATATCTGTCAAAAATGATGCAAAGGTTACATGGACAGGAACTACTTTTCATATTGACAAAGCATAATTGTTTGGCTTGTAAAACCCATGTTTCTATTTTCCATATTCATGATGTTAAATCAAGTACAGAGCAATACAAAAAATGGTCAAACACAAAATCTTCACATCTGGAAAAACGACAAAGCCAATTATACTTTTGCCAAAAAGAAAATTGTGATAATAAGCCAGACCATGAAGTAAAACAAAACAAGGAAGCAAATTTTGACAAATATTCCTTTCCTCCTCCTCCACCTTCTATTGAGTTGAAGGAAACAATAATCCGCAACTGGTGTAAAGATACATCACCTGGAAATTTCCAAGAAGGGGGCTGTGCTGTATATGGTCAATTGTTTGTATTGAAAAATATGTATTTATTATCTACAACAAAAGTCAATCTGAAAATATTATTCAGAGAACATATGGGAATCACAAGACATGAACGAAATCATTGTTCTGATCCGATAGAGGATATTAAAGGTCTAGTACTAGATGACACATGTAAATGGATATGCAAGCCATGTTTGGTCAGCCTGAACAAAGGTCAAACTCCCAAATATGCTTTAGCAAATGGCCTTTGGATAGGCACAATTCCTGCACAACTTCGAAATCTAACATTTGCTGAACAACTTTTGATTGCCCGTGTGCGTCACAATAAATGCATTGTGTGTGTGTCATCTGGAATGCATAAAATGAAAGAAAATGCCATCATGTTTCAAAACCCAACCCCAAAGATATATCAACAATTACCTCCAACAGTTAAAGAACTTGATGAAGTACTAGCCATTTTTACTGGTCCTGCTAGACCAACTCCAGAAGACATGGAGCAAACACCTTTATTGGTTCACAGAAAGCGAGTTTCTGCAGCTTTAGAATGGCTTAAATTAAATCACATAGACTACTATGATTTAGACATCTCCTATGAAAATTTAGAACAATATCCAGAACATGGAATCCCTGTTGTGGTTGCATATCAACCAGCAGACACAAATAAGGAACCAGAAGCTACTAGTGCATTTGACAATGAAGATGAAGATGGTGTGGAAGATGGACCTTGTCCCTTTGTGGTAAGTGGAGTAACTGGCAATAACCTTGATATTACAAGTCCAAAGGCATTAATAGCTAGAGCGACAAAGCACTTGATAGATGACCATGGTGGTGTTCTTTCCATAAGCCATGCTAGAAATCCAGAATCATTCTTTAATAATCCTCAGTTATATCCTATGATGTTCCCCTGCCTATTTCCATATGGCTTGGGTGGTATTAGCAGCATTGACAAGGATGTTTTAAGCATCAGTGATATGATGCACAAAAGGCATCTTCTGATGTACCATGACAAAAGATCTCAAACTGATCCCTATTTTACACTGATTGCATTCAATCAGGAACAATTAAAGACAGTACAACTGGAGGATATTTATTGACTAATAAACATAATTTCAATGATATTGCAGATCGCTTGATGAATATCAATACAGCTGTTTTAGATGATCTCTCTAAAAGACTGTCTGTAGGTGATAGAGTCAAACCAGATACCCCTGAAGAAAAAGCATGTTATAGGCTCATATCAGACTTGGATCATGTAGCTGGTCAGGTCAAAGGTTCAATTACTAACAAGAAATACATGCAAAATGAGATTTGGTCTCTGATATCCTATATTGGTGCCCCGACTTGGTTTATCACTTTTGCACCTGCTGACATCAATCACCCACTATGCTTATATTATGCTGACAACAAAGAAATGTTTTATCCTAAATTACGTCTACCCCAGGATTATTACAAACTAATTGCAAATAATCCAGTTTCTGGGGCCCGCTGTCATGACCCCAAGTGTTTTTGGGTGTAATGTCATGGGTTTACCATCAGACCATGGACTTAGATATTTAAGTGCAACACTATGGATGCACACCTACACTCATTAGTACCCATTCTATGCCTTTCCACATTACGCATGCTAGTGAACAGACACAAATAGCATATATGCTTACCTTTATATCATTTATTATGGCTTCACTAGTAATGCCCAGACCTAGCCGTTTGTGTATGGTGCACAGAGGCACATCCCCCACTCATTAGTATTTATTATATATTTCTCTGTATTGCACATGCAAGGAGACAAGCCCAACTAGCATTGTTACCTATATTAGCAGTAATGGATTGATTACAAATCTTGTTTACTTGTATTGATCAAAAGCGGCTCAGCTAGATAATGGGAAATGATTAGATAAGATGTGAACAAGAGGATGATAAGATAATGATAAGATAGGATGCATCAGAGAGTGATTGTGATATTCTGCTTACATAAAGACAAAGGTCTATTGTTCTGAGCAGTCTATTGTTCTAAACAGTCCAAATGGAGATAGAGCCCATTGTTCACAGCCTCTTTGATGCCATCCATTGTTCTTATGACTCAGTCCTATTGTTCTCACTTTCCCATTGTTCTCAGTCCCCCATTGTTCTCCAACAGTATAAATAGGGCCCCCAAATTCCAGTAGTCAGTAGGATTTCCCCCCTCACCACTCAGTAGTCACTCTTAGTTGGGTTCACACAGTGTGATCCCTCATTCTCTTAGTACTAGTAGTTACTCATTGTAGTAGCTAGTGCTTGCAATCCAGTCTAGTTCACTCTTATTCTATCATTCTTTGAGTTCCCCTTGTCATCAAGGAGAATTCACCCAGTTCACTCAGTTCAATCAATTCATTAGTCAGCATTAGTCAGCTAGATACACTTCTAAGGTTAAGGTTTCATCCTAAACAAAACAGAGTATTCAAAAGGTATTAAAGATATCCCTGAACTAGTAGCCAATGTGCGTTTGAAGCTTCGGATTTAAGTCAGATATTATAATACCCAGAGATACTCTTGATTGAATAGGCCCTGTAGCCAAAACTGTCCATATTTAACTGGTGAATATTGTTATCAGTATTCATTAGTTCATATTTTTATATTCCAGTAGTGAATATTAGTATTTTCAGTACATCACACCCAATTGTTATTCATCCCTACTCAAAGTCTCAATTCTTAATTGAAGAGACCTCACTATTACATTCTATTGATTCATATAGTATATATACTCACAAACCCCTTCCTGTTAGGTTATTTAAATATTAGAAACCCACGAACAACAAGAAGGTACCTGAACAAAGTCAACTCCAGTAATTCTTGGTGAAACAAACATTCACATAACACCGCTTCTTTCACTTTACTACTGAAATGTTCATCAAACATATATTAGGAATAAATGAATGTCATCCTGGCCTTTATGGAAACACATCAGGTTATTATAGAATGGTGGAGGAACAAGGATGTCTTACCTTGCATCTTCATATGCTGCTGTGGATAAAAGGATGCCTTACACCTCAGGAAATACATGACAAAATTATGGATGAGAATTCTGACTTTCAGAAAGATTAGTGGAATACTTGGAAAGTTTGTGTGTAGGACAATTCATGACAGGTCCTAAAGAAGAGGTATCACAAAAAATGGAACAGACAATGTCAAAACCTGAATATACACCTCCGACATGTGTTCTACCAGATCCACCTTCCTTCATATCACTGTTCTATTGATTGTCAATATCACAACAAAAGATCAACATGGTGGAGAAGGTTTCAAGACACTGTAGATGATCTTTTATTGCGATTAAATTTACATAACAGACGGGAAAAAGAAGCCATATTGTCTTAATTCTAAAGGGGAATGTAAAAGACGATTTCTCCAAGATATCTTTCAACAAACTTTTGTAGAACCTAATACTGGTGCTCTTAACCTCAAGCATAGTGAGTCTTGGATGAACACAGTGACACCTGAAGTCACATATATGTTGCGATGTAATTCTGATGTTACTAGTTTATTATCTGGAACTGCCATAAAAGCAATAGTTGTATACATAACAGATTATATTACAAAGATGTCCTTGAAGACCTATAGCATATTTGAGGTAAAAAAGAGTGTTTTTGATAAAAATTCTGAAATGATTGGTGGGGACTTGAAAAGAAAAGACAAAGTCAGAAAACTGTTTACACAAATAGTCAATTCACTCACCTCCAAAATGGAGATTGGTGCTCCAATGGCTTCATTATATGTCCTTGGAAATCCTGATCACTACACCAGTCATAAATTCGTGCCATTCTTTTGGCAGTCTTATGTTAGAGAGGTTATCAGTGCATGGTCTGAAGAAGAAATGACAAATATATGTCAAGATGAAAGTGATGCTCAGAAGGTTGTTATTGCTAAAAACAATGGTGCATACATAGGATTGTCTAAAGTAAATGATTACATGTTCAGACCAGCTTTGTATGATAATGTATCACTATATGACTGGATATGTCTTGCCACTGTGGAACTGAAAAAACAAGGCACAAAAAAAAGGACAAAAAGGATCAGACAAGAAGTAATGCAAGACCAGATTTTTTATGAGCAAGATTGTGATGATTTGTCTGACACCTTGAGTGAACATACTCACATTGATTATTTAAGTGAAGACAGTTTGTGTGACATTATTGACAATGATGTGCTCATGAAAATAGATGAAATTTCAAAATCTCATGGAAACAAGAATAATGATGAAATCACTGGGATACCTAATGAAACAAATGATGTTTATGAAGTTGAAGTTCATAAATCGACGAAAAGTGAAAAAAAACTATGCTTTGCATCCCAATCATCCACAATATATTACCCACCATGCCAAGATGAAAAGGAATGATTTTTCTATAGTTCCCAATTTTATTCCAAACAATCTACCAAGATCTGATTGTGGTGATCGAGAATCTTATTGTTGTACAATGTTAACTTTTTTCAAGCCATGGAGAAGTGGAAAGGAACTCAAACCTAAATTACAATCATGGGACAATGCTTTCACAAACTCTAAGTTTTCTGAAAGACAGCTTCAGATCATGAAATACTTTGGCTTGCAGTATGAGTGTCTAGATGCAAGAGATGACTTCTCTGCAAAACGTAACAAGAATAATACTGAAGATATCAAGTATTCATGGGCTAGTTCAAATCATCTTGATGAATTAGATGATTTACACAATGCTGAAATAGCATGCAATAGAGATGACTTCAACAATACACTTGATGAAGACAATATTGACACAGAAATACATTTGACACTTGGTCATAAAGGACAAAAGAGGAAAGATGAAATGCTAATCACTGAAAGAACTATAAAAAGGTCAGGATGGCTTGATGATTGTATTGATGGTGTCCCAGATATAGGACCATTAATACCTATAGAACCATATGTAACACAATCAGGAAAATTATGGAGAGCTGCAGTACTTGCCAAAAGGAAGGAAATCATTGATGAACGGAATAAAAATTTGCCAACAAACACAGGGACCCTAGCTAAATTGTCAAATTTTCAATATGATGATGTCAAGATAGTGGACGCAGCATATATCAACCATATGTTTATTCCTGCAAACAGAGCTGATTATCATCTTATTGATAAAACTATCGATGATTACAAGTTGAACACTGACCAAAAGAGAGCATTTCATATCATTGCCAATCACTCTACCTTGATTGACAGTTCTGATAAGCTACACATGTATCTTGGTGGGATGGCAGGCACAGGAAAATCACAAGTCATCAAAGCATTGACTAGTTTCTTTGGTAAACACAATCAGAATCATCGTTTTTGGTTCTTGCACCAACTGGTAGTGCTGCTGCCCATGTAAATGGATCTACATATCACTCCATTCTTGGAATTAATCAGGGAGGATCATCACGTTCCCTTGCACAAGTCCGTGCCAATCTTGATGGTGTGGATTACATTTTCATCGATGAGGTGTCAATGTTATCTTGCAGAGATATGTATAAAATCAGTGCTCAGTGTGCAAAAGCACGTGGTGTTTATGATGAACCCTTTGGTGGCATTAATATGATATTTGCAGGAGATTTTGGCCAACTTCCACCAGCTATGAGTGGTGCTCCATTGTACTTCGAAACTGTTGGTGTCCAAATCAATTCCAGTCAAACTATACCAAATCAGGAAGCTGCTATAGGCAAAGCTCTTTGGCATCAGATTACAACAGTTGTTATATTACGTGAAAATATGAGACAAACCAATCAGTTAAAAGAAGTTGTCCAACTGAGACAGGCGTTGCAGCAGGTGCTGCGAGCCCCTAGGACCCTGAGGACCCTTAGATAGTCTTTCCCTTTCCTGTTAGTAGCATAGTCATCTATCCAGGGTTTTTCCAGCCTCTCCCTCCCAGCCACAGCTCCTCCTGAGCCTTTCCCCTTGAGGTCTGGAGATCCGTTCTCCAGCATTGGAAAACATGAGATACAAAGCATGTACTGAAGAAGATATTGCATTTCTTCGTACTTGTATTGCAGGAAAAGATCCAAATGATCCTAAACTAGCCCAAAAGAAATTCAGGAATGTATCAGTTGTAACCGCATTAAATGCACAAAAAGATAAAATCAATGAACTTGGTGTTCAACGTTTTGCTGCTGAGAATAACAGACCTCTCACATCATTCTATTCAATAGACAGATGGACTGACCCTACCAGTTTCAATAACAATAACAAAAGACAATCTCATCACAGGTCAATGATTTTGAATCTTGTTCAACACACAAAGATATTGGAACCTTCACTCCAAAAATTACTATGGAACCAACCACATGCATCATCCTCTGATCATATACCAGGAAGATTGGATTTATGTATAGGCATGCCAGTGATGCTGAGAAACAATGATGCAACAGAGTGCTGTATTACCAAAGGAGCAGAGGGCATGGTTGTGGGTTGGCAAAGTGCAATAGGTCCAGAACAACAAACAGTACTGGACACTTTATTTGTCAGATTATTGGATCCTCCATAAACAATACACATAGAAGGGCTTCCTGAAATGTGGTGCCGATTACAAGACATGTCACTTCCACCATGTGCTCATTACCCAATGATGATGTGATATCTTTGTCAAGAGAATAAGTGTTGGTACTACCTAATTTTGCAATGACTGATTATGCATGTCAAGGGCGTACTTGTCCTAACAATGTAGTTGATCTCAGTAGTTGTAGAAATCACCAATCCTATTATACTTGCTTATCTAGAAGTGCAACTACTGCAGGAACCATCATTGTGCAAGGCTTTGATCCTAAAGTAATTACTGGTGGTGCTTCTGGATATCTGAGGCAGGAATTCAGAGAATTAGAGTTGCTTGATAAGATTAACAAACTTAGGTATGAAGGGCTGCTACCAAACAATGTCTATGGAGATCAACGCAATTCCCTCATTGATTGATTTAGCAAATAGAAAGGAATATCATATGTTCCAAAATACCTTCATTATACTATTGCAAGGAAAGCCACAGACCAAGTCAATACAAACAATGCTCTTATATCTCCATGGAAATTAATTAAACCTACAAACAAAATTCAAAAAAATGACACAAAAATCACAACTTTGTTCCTGCAAAAGAACTGTTCCAATGACTGTCGCTTATGTAAATCCCACAGTCACTATATTGAAAAATAAGAAAAGAAAATTAGAACAAGTTGCAAATTCAACGTCTATGGTAAGGAAAAGACAAAAATCAGACAATATTGAATCGAATGAACTAAAAGGTTTTGTATGGGATGTCCAAAATTGGAGCTGTGCTTATGATTCACTCTTTATGATATTACTGGCAATATGGAATGAAGATCCATCTAGCTGGAAAAAAATATTTAAAAGCATCAATAAAATATTAAAGATTCTGAGTTTAGGATTCAAACTATCAAAGAATAACACAACAGATTTAGAAACAGTTAGAAATACAATCAGACATTCATTACATAAAGATAAACCTGCAATATTTCCTAATGGTCAAATTGGCATTGCCATAAGTGATTTAGCTCATTATATAATGAAACCAGATGAACCAATGACTTCATCCTGTCTTAAATGTATGAATTGTGAAAACAGAATCCTTCTGGAAAATGATAGATGTGATGCTATTTTTCATTGTACACATTCATTTTCTGGAACAATCTCAGCATATCTTGCTCAAGTAATGGTTAACAGACAATGACAACAATGTCAATTGTGTTAGGGAGAAATCAACAAATTTATTACATTTCATAAGATTCCACCTCTAATCATGTTTACAATTGGAGCCCTTTCAGCATATCTTTTCCATGAAACATGGGTCAGCCAAGATGGACAATTCCCACTTGAAGTGGGCCAGCTGACCTCGGCCAACCAATATCTTTGCCCAAGGCAGATGGCTTGGCTGAGGCATACAGCTGGCCACCCTGAGTGGGTTGGCCATCAGACATGGGTTGGCTGAACAACTGGATATATTGGCTGGCCATTAGGCATGGGTTGGCCGACCTATTAGAATATATTGGCTGGCCATCAGGCATGGGTTGGCCGACCCTCTGCCATATATGGGCTGGCCACCAGATTTGGGTTGGCCAACCCATTGGAATACATTGGCTGGCCATCCAGCATGGGTTGGCTGACCCAACTGGATATATTGGCTGGCCATCTGGCATGGATTGGCCAACCCATTGGCTGGCCACCAGGCATGGGTTGGCCAACCAGTAGAGATATTTTGGCTGGCCATCCAGCGTGGGTTGGCTGACCCAACTGGATATATTGGCTGGCCATCCAGCATGGGTTGGCCAACACAACTGGATATATTGGCTGGCCATCAGGCATGGGTTGGCCGACCCATTGGAATATAATGGCTGGCCATCTAGAATGGGTTGGCCGACCCACTTGCATATTTGGCTGGCCAGGAAGCCTGGGTTGGTGGACTCTCTAGCCTCTCTTGGCTGGCCATCAGGCCTGGGTTGGCTGACCCACTTACACATTTTGGCTGGTCATTGGGCATGGGTTGGCCAACCCACTGGCATATATGTGCTTGCCATCAAGCATGGGTTGGACAACCCTCTTGCCTATATTGGCTTCCTATCAGGCATGGGCTGGCATACAGGCAGGGATATTTTACCTAGCCATCAGGCATTGGTTGGCTAACTAGCAGAGAAATGTGGTTGACCAGCAGAGATGGGTTGGCTGATGCATTGGCTGGCCAGTTAGCATGGGTTGATCAACAGCAATAGGTACATTGGCTAGTCAACTAATAGTGTTTGGCCTACCATGGAACAGCATCTTGTGGGAATATGTTTTTACCAGAAAATATTTTGCTCAGCCAGCACAAGCTGGTTTTCACAGAGGTGGATGGTCATTTCACCTAGCCAATAGGCAATCTGAGAGATTTATCTTGTCTGGTCACATGCTCCAATTTCAGGGTTCAATCAAGTAATATTCTTCTATGTACTCACATATTTTTATCTTGAGAAGATATCTGAATATCATCTTCGTGCACCTCCAAACTTCCTCCCAGTGACTTAGGGTTAGGGTTAGCAGCGATAAAAAGGCCCACAGTGATTTACATTACATCCACTAAAGTACGACAATGTGAAATCACACATGCAAGTGTGAAAAGAACACTACAAAGAAAATACAGTTGCAAAGAAAAGTCATTCAGTCTCAATCTTGAAGAAGGAGCTCTTCTCCTTCTTGATCAAGACTGATTGACAAGAGAAGTAATGTCAAATTTTTGCAAACACAGAACAAACAAACCATGAAAATACAAATGAAACACAATACAAGAAATTGAGACAAGTAAAACACATCACCTGTTGATACAATGTCAATAATACAAGGATTAATAATGAAAATAAGACTTACCCAATAAATTCTTGTCAATGCCAGCAGGCCCACTACAAGTAGGTTGCTTAGCCAGGAACTCAGGTGGATTCACCCTCCCTGAATTCCTAATTGAAGACCCATGGTGGCAAGCGCTCATTGCTGAGGACCCACCACCAATGGTTGGGCATGCAGAGATACCACAACATTCACTAAAAAGTAATTTTTGAAAAGAGTATTGTTAGTAATCATCTAACAGAAATCCCTTATCTGAATGCAAACATGACAAAGACAATACCTGACTCTGGAAAAAGCAACAGTAAATGTAGCCCTGTGAACTAAACAGAAAATCCAAAGGAAATCATATACCTGTCATACCAATAACACTCCAGAATCTCTGGTTGTTGCCCGGTACAACAGCCAAAGATCCTGTAGTGTTATAAAGGTGGCAGTGGTGGTGGTCAGGTAAGAAGAAATTTTCAACTGCGTTTGATGGGCTTGTAGTTATTTGGTCTTGTAGTTATTTGTTCATGTGACCCGACATGTTGTTTTGACAGTCACACATGTGTCACAATATAGAATGTCACGTCTGGGTGCACCTGACCTTCCCACAATAAGAGCCTAACGATAGTGGCTGATCACGAGTCTCAGCCACTATCGTTAGGCTCTACTTTGCTAAAATCCCTTCCCCAGCCATAAATCATGTCCCAAAGCCTAAAATAACTTAGAATCATCATAGCTACCAGTACCATATATAGATACCAGTACTATATGCAGGCAATAACCTTATCAGGATGGCCGGAACGTCAGGAACGCTGGCCTTAGCCATCGTCAGGGTCCCGCCCATCATCATTAGGGTCCCGCCCGTTGCATCAGGGTCTCACGCTCGTCGCCACTGACGATGGCAACGCGTTCTCCTCTTCCCCTCCCTCTTTTCGGCTCGTTCTTTTTGTAGACATGATGTATTATCAAATATATGTACATTCTCAGTGCTAAACAGGGCGCGACACTGTAACTACGTTCGCTATAGGCAGTGTGGGAGAGGGGGAGTCTGAGGTGGGGGAAAGGCATGTGAAGGGCGGGAGAGGCAGGGGGGGATGGGGAGGGTACGTGGGGCATCTGCCGGGTAGATTAGGGACACACCTGTTGGAGGGAACGGGAGGGTGGTGCGAGGAGTGGGAGGGCTGTTGTTGGGAGAACGGGATGGCCGTCTAGGGAGCGAGAGGGTGGTTGGTGGCCTTGGGGGGATGGATATGGCCCTGGGGGAGTAGAGGGTAGCTGTCCGGGGGGTGGGATAGCCATCTGGGGAGCAGGACAACGTGGGGTGGCCCCAGGGGTGGAGATGACCCTAGAGGGAGCGGGAAGGCTGTTGGGGGAAACGGGAGGACTGTGTGAGGAGCGGGAGGGCTGTTGGGAGAACGGGATGGCCGTCTGGGGAGCGGGAGGGTAGTTGGTGGCCTTGGGAGGATGGAAATGGCCCTGGGGGGAGCAGAGGGAGTGGGGGGATGGAGATGGGGGGGGATGGAGATGGTGGGAGCAGAGGGAGCAGGAGGGCCATGTGAGGAGGGGGAGGGCTGTTGGGACAACGAGATGGTTGTCTGGGGAGCGGGAGGGTGGTTGGTGGCCTTAGGGAGCAGAGGGAGCGGGAGGGCCGTGTGAGGAGCAGGAGGGCTGTTGGGAGAATGAGATGGCCGAATAGAGGGTAGCTGACCGGGGAGTGGGATGGCCGTTCTGGGGAGCGGGACAACGTGGGGTGGCCCTTGGGGGGTAGAGATGACCATAGGGGGAGTGGGAGGGCCGTTGGGGAAACGGGAGGCTATGGCATGGTGGGAGATGGTCTGGAGGGAGCAGCATCGCTGTCCGGGGGGAGCGGGATGATGTCGGGTGCAAGATGGCCGTGTGAGGAGCGGGAGGGCTGTGTGGGGAGCTGAAGGAGGCGAGATGGCCATGGAGGGCCCGCAATGGACGTTGGGAGCGGCATGGTTGTGGGGGGCAGGAGGAGGGCACCTAGAGGAATTCGCTGGTAAGATCACGGAGACCATCGACCATGTTTGCATGCTCACCTCTGCACCCTGCGGATGCGTTGCCCATCCACTCTCTTGTCGTCATAGTCGTCGTTGCAGCTGTCTTTGTTTTGTTGATCCACACATTGTCTTCGTTTGTTGATCCAGCATGAGAACCTAACTCAGACACTTTTTTTTTTCCCATGCTTACATGTGTCCTTCTACAGTATGAGTTCACGTTTAGGGACGTCTCGGAAGGTTGTTGGCCTTTCCTCTGCCGCCATCAAACATACCGGGGATGCTCACGAGCGTCGCAGCTACGTCTTGCATGCCGGGAAGCAGCAACAGCGGCAATCCACCCACGATCGGAAGCGGCGAGCCATAATCCAAGGTTTGTCTTGCTATCTATCGGATTCCCATTCTCATCCTTCACCATCAGAACTATCTCAGAATGATCGCAATGCTGTAATGGAGATGGATATTAAAGCAAGCCTTATGGGCGACGCTGATGTGTTCAATACCGTTCCTCCAGGTGACGAAGGATTTGACATCAGCCATGAAGGTGGCGAATTCGAAGTTTTTGATGATCTTGCAGAGGGCATCGCCGGTCTCACCGGCCTGTAAGTATTGTCCTGCCCTTCCGTAGCCTTCCTGTTAACAGTCTCGACAACAGGCACCGAATTGATCACCGAGACCGTCGCGATCGTCTAGAGAACCAGCATGCCCACTGGATGATGCAGATTGAAAGACTTGTCCCCACCTTTTTGGACTACACCATGCACGCCAAAAAGTGTGAACCATTAGCAACATTACCACCCATGGGCGAACTCCAAGGAACTCCTCTTCCCACTCTTGATCTCGTTGATACCTTCTGTGAGTGAATCTGATCTCATCGTCCCCAACCCCTCCTGACCGCTTATTGAAGTTCGAAAGCAAGCTTCTCTTAGCACACTGTCTACTGATCTCTACCTGAATGAATCCATCGTTCACCACGGCTTCCTTGGTTGCTCCCCACTGCATCCCACCACTGCCATCTCCATTCGGGCTCTCGCAAACTTCCGCCAGACACGCTGTACCTGTCCTCGTCTCAGTATCGAGGCGCAGTGTAAAACATTATGTCATATGCACCAGGTTCGTGTTTCAGATGATTGATGGCTGGTTCTCAATGTAGCATTGCCAGATCCCTTACGGGGCCTATTTGGCCGAACAATTTACAGCTGCTTATGATGTGTACCTCGAAATCCAACGCCGTGTGAACATTCAAATTTAAGTGGCCCTGGGCTACGATTCACCGAGATACCGGCTGCTAAATGTTTGCCCCGCCTGTTTTTACAAACTTGACGATGAACCACACCTCAAATTTTCCTCTTTCTGCGCTGTCGATGGCAACAACTCCCTGAAGCGCTTGTGCGCCGCCATACACAATGTCATTGCACACCTTGATTCCCGCTCCCTTCCTTCTGACCGTTGGCTTTCTGCAGAAGAAGTTAACCGCTTTGCTGATGAGGTTAAATGTCAGCCGGTGGGTGTCCTGTTGGTCCAACACTACCTTGGGAGACTGAATACTTGGCAGGTCAAGAATCCTAATCCAGATGTCGCATTTGATGATTGGGAAGATGACCAGGATTCCCTGCAAGCAGAATGCGTTAAGCAGTGGTGCAATGCAGGGCCCAAACAACGTAAGAAAATGTTCGCCCTGTTTGAAGAATCTGGTATCTTCATAGCGGTTTGCTGCCATCATTTTTTATTACTCGGCTGCGATATGATCCGAAGTGGCGAGCTGTGCATGTCATCCCCTTCTCCTTTTTTCCTGTCTGACGTTATCTCAGCGCCAAATACCCTCTCGCAATAATTGACTGTTTACTAGAGGTTTATGGTGCCAACATTGGAGTCGCCTACGACATTGGATGTGCTTTCGAGGCAACAGTGGAGCACAGCAGCCTTGCGGAGCGTGCACGAGAACTGTGTTTGCGACTCATGGTGGGCGCTTTTCATGGACATGCCCACAACAGGGCCTGTCAGGTACGGTGGCACCCATTATATATAGAAGGGACCGGTCTTTTTGCAGGCAAAGGCTGTGAACATGTGTTTTCACTCTCCAATGAGACCGCCCGTGATACTTGACATGCCTCATGGTTCCATCGCCTGCAAACTATCCTCGAATATTTCGACCACTGGGATGATGACAAGTATGCTGCGCTCGGTAAGTGTTGATCGCTTCCAAGACCCTTGAACTGATCTGGTTTCAGGAAAATTCCTGTGGAACCATTATCGTGAGGCCTTAGCATTGATCTTGTCCCTGGAAACAGAGCTCAGTGGCATCAAAGACAAACTCAAGATCACCGATGATGATCTCGTTCGCTTTTTTGCTGACAAAGTCGCGTACCTGAATGCTTTGAAAGCAACTCCAGTGACTGAAACCCTCAAAATTCAGTATGTCCAGGCACTCAATGAGTTGTCTCGCATGCAGTAAGCAAATTTGGCCTCCAAGTTGATCGGTTTTGATTTGGCGCACCATATCTAGTAAGGAATGGAACCTGTCGCGTGCAGCCGCAAATGAGGTCTTTATGACAGTGGCTGCCCAAAACATCCATTCGGCAATTCTCCAAGCCCGACGACGAGTCGACACTGCTTATGCGAAGCTTCAGAATTGCGAGGCGTATGTATCCAATTTAGAAGCCCAGCTTAACATTGAGGAACGGTGGACCGTGGATTCACCCGACTACAAATGCAATAGGGAACAAGTTGCCCTCTGGGATTATCATGAGGCACTCGATGAATTGGAGCGTCTCATTGTCATGCGTCTATTTGAACTCTCAAAGCTTGGCATGTCCAGAACAGGTAAGTCATCTGTTTACTAAACAATTTGATTGCTAAACTTGGGCAGGATAAAAGCTTCGCCATCAGATCGGTAAAGCACTGCAACGTCGATCAGAAGCTATACGAAATGCTCTAACCAGATACCTGTATGTTGCACTCTCCCACACATTCCTTAGGACTCCTCAAGGAGTCCTCAAGGAGTCCTCACGACCCAAGGAGTCCTTAAGGACTCCTCAAAAATCAAGGACTCCTCAAGGACTCCTCAAGGAGTTTTCATGGACTATACTCCTGGACTTTCCCAAGGACTCCCCAAGGACTTCCTTAGGACTTCCTTAGGACTTCCTGAGGACTTCCTTAGGACTCCTCAGATTTTAGTGTTCCCACAACTATAGCCGATGTTTTTTGAAAAATTGCCTTTTTAGGCTAGTAAAATTAGCTAAAATTATGAAAATATTTGATGAGATGGGCAAAGCCAAAAGCTGAGGGGTCACTTAAGGGTGCTAAGAATTTGGGGCTCCATCTTCAGAGTTATTCATAAATAGCTGTTGAACTGTAGCTAACAGCTATTTATGAATAACTCTGAAGATGGAACTCTGAATTCTTAGCACCCTTAAGTGACCCCTCAGCTTTTGGCTTTGCCCAAATATTTTCATAATTTTAGCTAATTTTACTCGCCTAAAAAGGCAATTTTTCAAAAAACATCGGCTATAGTTGTGGCAACACTATGGACCTCAGTATATAACCTATTCTCAGTAACCATCTTGCAAACCCCCCTGACAACTCCTACTATTTAGAACTGGAAAATGTAAATTCATATTCAATACAATACAGCAGTCAACATTTGGCCAAATTTCCATTTGTACAAGCCAATCCTGTCAGTCTTCTCCGTCAATTTCAATCTCTGCCTCTTCTTCCTCTTCCTCTTCCTCTTCCTCTTCCTCTTCCTCTTCCTCTTCTTCATCTCCATCCATTCCTCCTTGCTTTCTTTTCTCCTTTTCCTTCTGCTTTTCCATGGTCTTCTGACTGTGTAAGAAAAGCATAGTATGTAAGAACCAGTTGAAATTGTTAATAGTCATTCTGTGAAGAATTGACTCAAAGCCACCCAACCAAGCATTTAACTGTTCACATGCCTTTAAATTATACATCAGATGAGAAATATTTTCATAACATAAACATCACTTACTTGAGTGTTGAAAGCATGTTTATAATGCTCCACTCCATTTCCATCCCTCTCCACAATAACCAGATTTGGAGCTGAACCATTAAGAGGCACTGGATTACACCATTTGCGGCATAGGTAGTCTTGAACTCTGTGGTTGATGTAGTGATAAGAGTCCACTATAAAACGGGAAGTCTGACTCCAAATCTCCCATCTTCCACTGGCCACACAAGTCCACAAAAGCTTGCATGCCTTGTCAATACAGATGTAATCTGGTCTTGATTCCGTGGTTGGATACACTTTCTCCAAGAAATTCAAGATGTTTGTAGGGGACTCAGCTTTGTAAAACTTGTCCCAGGCAATGACCACTCCACATGGGGCACAGATTGTTTCTACACAGTAAAAGTGAGGTGCCACAATGTAGTTGTTTCATTGTGGTGTAACAGGTGCATCTTCATCGTGAGGCTGAACATCTTGCTGTCCTCCAGGTAGCCAATCAAGCCTCTCCTCCTCTCTCCTCCTCAGCATTCTATGGATTCCCAACAGAGATTGGTGGCCATGCCTCACAACATGAGAATACCAAACTCCCTGATGTTCTAGACATGCTTGAGTTCTGTTCTGTTTGGGATTATTGCAATTCTTCACCCGGCATAAATGTCCTTGTGCTTCCTCATGTTGTGCACAGAAAACCCCATTACGTGCATTGGCCAGTCCTTGAGTGCAGTCTTCATATGCACAGTGCTGAGGGCCCATCACAATTCCATCCAAGACAACCATCTTAACCACATCCTCATTATCCACCTCCATTACATCTTCTTCATCTCTCCTCATGAGTGCAGCCTCAGCATGTGCTCTTGCCTGTGCTACATCTTCCTGAGCTCAAGCCACATCATCTGGGTTGTCAGGGAGAGGAACCTCTCTGTTCTCATCAACTTCAGACTCTAAAATTTGTATCACTTGTATGCAAAAACCAGTTGAAATTATTATTAACAATCATTCTGTTGAGAATTGACTCAAAGCTACACAACTGAGTATTTCACTGCTCATATGCTTTCAGAGTCATACATTGGAGTTGGAGATGGATCCAAGAAGATCACTTCTTTCAAGTGCTAAAAGCACACTCACAATGCTCCTTAAGTTCCATTTCTTTTTCTTTAAGAGGTGCTGGATTATGCCATTTTGGCACCAGAGTCTTTAACTTGGGGGTTAATGTAGTGGTAAGAGTCCACTCCACAAAATGTGTATAATGGTTAGGACCATGATCCAACTGGATAGCAAGTTGAATCCAATTGATCAATAAGTTTGGATCAATAGAGATGTAGTAGGAGTCCACCATCTCCACAATATCCATTTTAGTTCACCTAAAATGTACCAAACCCGGATGAAGTCCAACTTCAGTTCACCTTCACAGTCCTTCAGTCCTTTTCAAAATTTAGCTAGTCCACATGTACAAGATGAACACAAGATGGACTCTACAAGGATGAACTGATGAATCATTTAAAGGCTATGAGTCAATTGCAATTATATTGGAATGATGCCAAAATTTTCAAACCACCATGTTCACAGGCTATTTTGCTTTTTTCTCATTCAATTGTGTCTTTGGTTTAGAGGTCATATGGGCATGTTATCTGTTTTATAATAGTTTCATATATTTGCCGCTCATTCTACTAGTACAATTCAGGTACAGTATTCAATGGCTCCTTTGAACACAAAAAATTAACCTAAAATGCCACAAGTAGCCAATTATCTTGAACCAAATCTGAGCAGACCAGAAGTTGCTCATATATTTAAAGACATCTCATACCAATTTTCGAAGAAATCTGTTAGTATTTGAATGTTTTATGATCAAAACATTAGTGTTCAAGGAGTGATCAGATTTCTCTCTGCTTTGTGAATATTCAGTTTCTAATTTTATTGGTGGTTCTGAATAAAAATCAATATCCACATAGGTTTGGATGATGCACTGAAGGAATTAGAACACTTTTTAGCAGTAGAAATCAGTACAGAATCAATTCTATTAGGGTGTTCAAAGGACTGGTAGTGTTCAAAGGAGAGCATGTAAAGTCCTGAACAGGATTGAAGGTCAGTTCTTACCTTTTCACTCCACAGACACAGTTGCCATATAATAGCTGATTTGTTTTAAATATTAATGACTTTAAATCAAAGAATTCTTAATATTTCACAAATTAATTGAACAATTAAAACTAATACAGGAGTAGAAAAAATAGAGGGGGAATAGGGAGGAAGAATGGACAAAGGAGAGAAGGAGGAAAAGGAGAGAAAAGGAGAGGGGAAGGAGGAAGAGGGGAAGGGAGAGGAGAGGGGAGACAGAAGGGGGAAGGGAGAGGGAAAGGAAGGGGGAAGGGGAAAGGATAGAGGGGGACCGCCGCCTGTTGCTGCCGTTGTCGTGCTGCTGCTGCCGTTGTCGCCGCTGCTGCTGCTGCCGCCGTCGCCCGTGCGTTGCTGCTGCTGCTGCCGTTGCCGTTGCCGTTGCCGCTGGGCTGCTGCCGTTGTCTGTTGCTGCTGCCGCCGTCGCCATTGCAGCTGTTGCGGCCGCATTGTTGCTGCTGCTGCTGTTGCCGCGGTGGTCGCTGCTGCTGTTGCGCTGGGTGTTGCCATTGGGTCCGGCCTCCTTCCCCTTTCCCGTCGTTCCCGTCTCCTGTTTGTTCGCATCGCGGTGGTCTGGGGGTCGTTGCTGGCCATTGGCTGTCCCTCGCCGTGGGCGCGGGCGTCGTGGGTAATAGTCAGTAACACAATATAAAATGAAAACATCAATAAAAAACATACCGATGCGGGGGTGGGCACATTACCACCCCCGCCGTGGCCGCCTGCATTCGTCCGCGTGAAGTTGCTGTTGCTGGTTCCGGTTCCCGCTCCCGTTCCGGTTCCGGTTCCCGTTGCGTTCCCGTTCTCGTGGACGTCGTAGGTAATGGTCAGTAACAAGAATATAAAAATTCAAAAATTCAAAAAACATACTGATGAGGGGTAGGCACATCACCACCCCCTCCGTGCCCGTTCCCCCATTCTCGTTCCCGGTTGTGTTCCCGTCCGCGTTCTCGTTCTTGTTCTTGTTCCCGTGGGCGTGGACGTGGACCTCGTAGGAAATAGTCAGTAACAGAATATAAAAATTAAAAAATTAAAAAAACATACTGAGGCGGGGGTGGGCACAACCACCCCCTCCGTGGCTGCCTGCGTTCGTCCGCGTCGTGAAGTTGCTGTTGCTGTTGCTGTTGCTGTTGCTGTTGCTGCTTGGTGTGGGGCGTTGGGTGGTGAGACGCGAGGTTGTTGATTGTCATGTGACCTCATTTGTTGACGTGTTTCCACAAATGGTCCGTGCACCAAATAAAGGTATATAAACCCGCCACAATCCGCTATCTAATTTGGGGCATACCGCCTCATTAAATAATAGTAGTTAGTACTAACAATAATAATAATTAATAAATATGTAATGAGAACTTCGGGGAATGCTACTTGGGGAGGAATCCTCCTTAGGACTCCTTCAGGACTCCTTGAGGAGGAACACTCCTCAGGACTCCTTGAGGACTCCTTAGCCACTCCTTGGTCAGGAGTCCTTAGGAGGGCCAAGGAGTCCTTAAGGAAAAAGTTTCTATGGTGAGGAAATCAAGGCCTCCTTGAGGACTCCTTGCAATTTAGCAGAGGAGTCCTTGAGGAGTCCTTAAGGACTACTAAGGAATGCGTGGTAGAGTGTGATGTCCTCCCAGATACAATGAGCAGGCCGCCAAGCTTGATCCCCTGCATCCCGCCCTCTCGTGGAAGGAAATTGTTGAGTACAGTTTTCTGGCTGAATTCGACCTCCTGCGCCATTCTCGTGCTGACGTGCGTCAAGAGCCATGGGCGCAACCTGCACATCGTGAGGCGGTAACCAAATATTTCAAGCTTGCTCGGGCATGGGAGGAGATTGTGCGACTCAATGTTGAGATACTTCGTCTTCGCACCCGAATTCACAATGACACAATTCATGTTGCTGGAGTTCTTGAAGATCTTGCAACCAGCAATCCCTCATTGTGTGCTGCGGTACGAAAGTGGTGGACACTGCGATCGTTGGTGAATGAGAAGCTTTTGCAATGGTTGGATATGATTGAACGGCTTCCTGGTTTCACGGGTAAGCGCGGTATTGGAAAACGTGCTGGCTCGACTCTTCCGCAGGATAATTTGGAGCCAGTGCCCAGTCTTGTTACCGAGTCAACCGAGGATATGGATGCTGAATCTCAACAGGAACATGCACAGGATCTTGAGAAGATGACGGATTTCATGCAGTGCATTTCTGTTGCAGATTGAATGTAAACACAACTGTATCATATATATTGTGAATGGTAGTATTTGTGGATATCTCAGGCATGAATTTATGAAGATCAGGAAGCGTCGCATCATGATGCATGATGGTCTGTGAAGGTACTATTTGAGGGTCTCTGACAGACATGAACTTATGAATATTAGGAAGCCTCGCATCATGATGGTCTGTGCTGGAGCTCCAATACCTTCAGCAGAAGTATCCTGTTGAAGGGAAACAGAATTGCTCGTACTGTACAGTAGAGTATCAATGAATTCTGTGTATATTGCATGAATTTCAGACAGTTTGCGTTTGCCGCCACAACTCGGTTTCTGTTTTGTTTTGTGGCTCATGTCGAATCCATCTCCCACTAAGTTGCGCGCTCCGGCCTCTACCCCTAGCTACACTGTATCTGGTGTGCACACCATGCATGCCCTGACTGCTGGCAGTGGTTCTAGCTTGACAGCTCGTCTAGCAAGCATGCGGGCCCTCCTGCGACATCAATTTTCCGTCAACAACAGCCATTTGTCAATGAGGCGCAATGGTGGACTTCATCCGATGTACATTGCACTCTACGGCGACAGAAATGCTGTCGGAAAGGATTGTCAGGAGATTAAGCAGGTGCTGGATGAATCATGCAAGAACCTCTTCAACGCCGTAAGTAGTTTTTTCTTGCATTTCTCATTTTCTATATTTTTAGCTCACCCCGACTGTTGTTCAGCTGGCGGTGCTCAATCACATTGATGGAGGAATCACCGTGCTTATGCGGTGTCCAGGCTATCAAACTTCAGAGGACCTCACTGTCGAGAACATTACCGTTGATCTCTACGTCTCACCGCGTGAATTACATGAATGGAGTCAACACATCAGCAAGCGAGTAGTGGTTCTAGCACAGTCTTTCGGAGAGGACATGGCCCTGCCGCATCTTCAGCGATTCACTGCCCATTGTTTCATTGAAAACGTTGTCCCTCCGCAAGCACCCTGTAAGTTCTTGTCATTCCAATGTGCTAGGATCTGCTTACAGTCAGTGATAGCCTTCGGAGTACAGCTCAAGACAGATGGACTGTGCATCCTGCCGCCAACCCTCACTCCTGGTGGTTCGCACATTCGCTGTCGCTGCCTCCCAACCGGAAGGCTGACTGGCAGTGTAGCCAAGGAAACTGATGATGAACAATGGTGGGCAGAGGCTGCCAACGCTTTGGTGGGCTTTGAACACGCCGAGCCCCCTGCGCTAATCTCCAATGGTGCTCCCACTGGTCTGGCTGGCCTGGTCCTGACACCTCCACCTTTGAGCACCACACCTCAATCAACTGTGTTGACACAGATCCCTTCACCCTCAAAAACGGCACCTTCACGACACAGCATCATGCTCATGCCTGTCCCCACCTTGCCGACGCTCTCATCGATGTTAACCAGAACCCGAGAAGCATCTGCAGGACAGGCCGTTTTACCTCGTGATGGATTCGGCGGTGCCATAAGCAGTCTCGGCCCGCATACTGATGCCGTATTGGATCGCTTTGAACTCAACGACACTCTTCTCCCGCACCTCCGTGTTCTCACAACTACTGTTCATAGTAGCAAATGGGAGGCTACGCTCCAGGGCCGTCAATGGGGACTTGGCTATGAACAAGCCGTCAGTCTGTCGAATGCAATGCTCACCGATATCAAGAACCAATCTTTGCCTCAGCTCCAGGTACCGACTTTGTATCTCTCTGACCCGAGATAATTGGTTGATTAGTTCCCACAGCAATCCAAAAGCATCGCGTCATCGTTATCTCGGCTGTTCCTCTACTCCTGTGTTGTGTGCTTAGTGGCCGTGGTGGCTCTGTTTGTGTTTTAAAATGGGTCATGTTTCGTCCTTTTTTAGCTTAGTTTCTCTGGCTTTCTAGCCGGCGAACAAACATGCCGCTGTGTACAATATCACGCTGTTCCAGTTTTGGTGCCCAACGGTGCCAACGAGACTATTTTCTGTTGACGTGCGAAATTCCTACCAGTACCAGGATCAGTACGCCCCTTTGTATTTTGTTGACATGTGAAGTGAACTAAAGTATTACCACCGTTATATATATTAAGGTGGTTCATTTATCGCCGCCAAATTCCAACCCACCCCTACGGTCATGCGGACTCGCTTTTACAAGCTGACTGCAAAGCCATCTGGACACATCCAACACGTCGCAAGGAAACACAGGAGGGTTCAACTTACTAAAGAAGCATGAGTGGCTATTAATGCCCATCAACGTGAGGCAGCCAAGCAATACAAGAAGGATATCGATGAAGTATGGGCTGAGATCAGTGAGAAAGCCGAAAACCTCGCGTCAACCCACCACAAGAGTGTCCGGCATGTTCAAGGCGAACTCCATATGGGTCAGAGTCTCGCCCACAAACAACACGCCAAACCCAATGCATGGAATGCATTTTGCTGGAAGAAGAGCGTTTCTCTGAAGGAGAATGATGGCGATGAGAGTAGGTCTTTATCACTCTAATGAACTGGCTGTTCTGACTATGCCGACAAAGATTCCCCTCCAAAAGGGACTGGAAGGGAGGTTCTACAAGGACTCGTTCATTCTCACAAGTCGGAGTATGAGGCACTGACTGAGGAACAGAAGACGGAACTCATGAAAGAGTTCGAGACTCACAAGGCAAACCAAATGTGTGGACTTCGGATCTCCACCAAGTCGAGGGTCAATGATGTGACGAAGACGCTCAAGGTTATAGAAAATGAGGTACAGACTTCACTGTTCTCCATGTTTGTGGTCTCATCATGTTGCACGCAGTTGAGCAATTTGAGATCACGCACTGGTGTGGAGTCCCCACTTTTTGCTGCACGTGGGTCGACAGATCTCCCTCTCCGTGGTCTCGTATATGAAACCGATGGCATCGAAAACCTTTTGGAGGGTGTCATAAAGATGGACACGCAACATTTTATTGGCAAGATGGAAGGCTTTGCGGTGCAGGGAATCAAAGGTTGATTTTATTTTAGTCTGTCGAAGGTCATGGTTTGATGTGGTTTAGGATCTGCCAAGAATCACCAGCAGCATGTATCTTTGCTTCGCGCAGACATCCAAAATGAGATTCAGACCGGTCTCCGTATGTATTCCTATGAATCAATAATGTTGATATTACTTATATCTGCCAGGTAACATTACAAAGGATCCCAAGGCCCAGATGCATTGGGTGTATTACTGGCGCAATGTAGTACGATGCTATCAAGTCAGTATTGAGGGATGGCCTGAGAAACACGCCTTCAAGAACCTGAGTACAATTTCTATCTCAATCACTGACCTGGAGGACATCCTTCGACACTTGAGGGTGGGTAGAATCTATTGGCGCAAACTCACCGATGAGGAATTCAAGGAGTTGGATGGACAAAGGGAGGCCGACATCTTGGCTGGCAATATCAAGGACCCAGCACGTCGCCATCGCTCCGATTATGGTAGGAAGAGGTCCAGGGGCCAGAATGATGGAAACCAGGGCCCTGCCAAGAAACACCAAAGCCGCAGTGTAATTGATACCAATGATGAAACTGATGGTGGGGCGGAGACTCCAGCCGAAGGTGAAGGGAGTGGCAGCCATGGTGCTGTGGATAATAACTGATAGGCTGGTTGCACCTGACTGTACTCAATGTTGACTTAAATTGCTATGTTTGACTTGTCTTACCACATGACATGAACTCATACTAATGTAATTAAGAGACACTCAGGTAAGCATGGGAAAATCAGCGGACCTCCATACGAAGGAATAAATTAAATATTATCATATAATGTATCTTTGGGGTTAGGTCATGTGACCTTCCCATGACCGATGTCTGAGTCTGAGTCAGGTTCTCACGCTTCATCAACAAACGAAGTCAACAAAACGAAGACAGCTGCAATGACGACTACGACGACAAGAGAGTGGACAGGCAACGCATCCGCAGGGCACAGAGGTGAGCATGCAAACATGGTCAATGGTCTCCGTGAACCTACCAGCGAATAGTGACGACTGCCCTCCTCCTGCCCCCCACAACCATCCCGCTCCGCATGTCCATTGCGCGCCCTCCACGGCCATCTCACCTCCTTCAGCTCCCCACACAGCCCTCCTGCTCCTCACATGACCATCTTGCACCATCACATTCCCCCATAGCCATCCAGCTCCCCCACAGCATTCCTGAGCCATTTCCCTCGCACTGACCACCCTACACCGTCTCGCTCCCCCCGGACATCCATGCTGCTCCCTCCAGGAACATCACCCACCATCCCACTCTAGGGTCATCTCCATCCCCCCCAGGGCCACCCCACGGTGTCCCGCTCCCCATACGGCCATCCCACTCCCCGGACAGCTACCCTCTGCTCCCCAGGGCCATCTCCATCCCCCCAAAGCCACCAACCACCCTCCCGCTCCCCAGACGGCCATCCCGTTCTCCTAACAGCCCTCCCGCTTCTCACATGGCCCTCCCTTTCCTCAGGGCCACCAGCCACCCTCTCGCTCCCCAGACGGCCCTGGACAGCTACCCAAAGGCACCAACCACCCTCCCGCTCAGCCCTCCCGCTCCTCACATGGCCCTCCCGCTCCTCACATGGCCCTCCCGCTCCTCTGCTCTCCCCAGGGCCATCTCCATCCCCCCCAAGGCCACCAACCAACCCCCCACTCCCCAGATGGCTATCCCACTCTCTAGACAGCTACCCTCTACTCCCCTCAGGGCCATCTCCATCCCCCGAGATCACCAACCACCCTCCCGCACTCCAGACGGCCATCTCGTTCTCTCAACAGCCCTCCCGCTCCTCACATGGCCCTCCCGCTCCCTCTGCTCCCTAAGGCCACCAACCACCCTCCCGCTCCCCAGACAACCATCTCGTTGTCCCAACAGCCCTCCCCCTCCTCACATGGCCCTCCCGCTCCCTCTGCTCCACCCATCTCCATCCCCCCCCATCTCCATCCCCCCACTCCCTCTGCTCCCCCCAGGGCCATTTCCATCCTCCCAAGGCCACCAACTACCCTCCCGCTCCCCAGACGGCCATCCTGTTCTCCCAACAGCCCTCCCGCTCCTCACACAGTCCTCCCGTTTCCCCCAACAGCCTTCCCGCTCCCTCTAGGGTCATCTCCACCCCTGGGGCCACCCCACGTTGTCCTGCTCCCCAGATGGCTATCCCACCCCCCGGACAGCTACCCTCTACTCCCCCAGGGCCATATCCGTCCCCCCAAGGCCACCAACCACCCTCTCGCTCCCTAGACAGCCATCCCGTTCTCCCAACAACAGCCCTCCCACTCCTCGCACCACCCTCCCGTTCCCTCCAACAGGTGTGTCCCTAATCTACCCAGCAGATGCCCCACGTACCCTCCCCATCCCCCCCTGCCTCTCCCGCCCTTCACATGCCTTTCCCCCACCTCAGACTCCCCCTCTCCCACGCTGCCTATAGCGAACATAGTTACAGTGTCACGCCCTGTTTAGCACTGAGAATGTACATATATTTGATAATACATCAGGTCTACAAAAAGAACGAGCCGAAAAGAGGGAGGGGAAGAGGAGAACGCGTTGCCGTCGTCGGTGGCGACAAGCGTGAGACCCTGATGCAACGGGCGGGACCCTAATGATGATGGGCGGGACCCTGATGACGGCTAAGGCCAGCGTTCCTAACATTCCGGCCATCCTGATAAGGTTATTGCCTGTATATAGTACTGGTATCTATATATGGTACTGGTAGCTACGATGATTCTAAGTTATTTTAGGCTTTGGGACACGATTTATGGCTGGGGAAGGGATTTTAGCAAAGTAGAGCCTAACGATAGTGGCTGAGACTCATGATCAGCCACTATCGTTAGGCTCTTATTGTGGGCAGGTCAGATGTCTGGGCGCCCAGACGTGACATCACCCATATGACATGTCACGTGTAGATACGCGCTTTGTTGATAATCATATGATACATGTGTTCTGACTTTCAGGCCAGAGAAGTGGAAAGTCATTTATGTATTCTATATATAGGTACAAAATAAAATAAGGACGGTGGGGGGATTCCCCCACCCTCATCTCATATCACTTGTAACTTGTCCTCCACCCCATCTGCTGCTCCCCTTGCCATGGCCAGTGCCAGTGCTGGTTCTGTTGTCCAGGCCAGTTTGGTTGCCATTGCTGCTGCCCGTTGTTGTTCGTGAGGAGTGTTTCTTAGAAAACAATTCCTCACTAAGGGTTTCTGGAGTGCGACTTTGATCAAGAAATTACCTTGTTGTTCAGCAAGGGTGGATTTGTCCTTGTTTCAACTCAATGTACTTACTCACTTGCTAGTGGGGTTATAGGTTGAATCTAGTGAGATAGTTATATGAGATAACAATACAGTTATCTTATGTCAGTTGTTATTAGATACCAAGGCAGTTATCTAATAGTAGTGGTTAAGGATATGAGATAGCAGTATACAGTTACCTATCAAGAGTAGTTGATACTTGATAACAATATACCATACCTGTCAAAGATTAGTTGATGTTAGATAACAATGAACAGTTACCTTATAATAGATGTAAGTCAGAGTATATGACTTGAAGGATGAAAGTATAGTGAGGTCTTCCAATCAAGGTAAGACTTTAAGATGATAGACACTCAAGCAAGGGTAGGTGATGAGTGTAAGTGGCAATGATGAACAATGAGCAAGAGGATAGTGAAAGTCAATGAGGGATATGACAATAGACTATCAACAAAGGATGCGATGATAATGGATATGTGGATAAAATAAAAGTAACAAGAGCAGTTGATGTTCAAGATATCGGACAATATTCCAAAGCTTCAAACACACATTGGCTACTAGTGCAGAATAAAGTACTGGGATATCTTTATGAAGATCAATAGTTTCTTGCCAGAAGAAGTTGACAATAGTGATGGTACTATGTCAAGAATATTCTCAAACAAGGAATAAAAGACTATCAATCACCAGTGACTCACACCTAACTTCTCATATTAGAGGGAGGATATAAGCCTTTGCCTCCCTCTAACTAGAGGTGTTTTGAGTTTTTCAGGCATCCAGCTATAATCAGGTATATATATTTTCACCTTAGATAGGTTGTGAGTATAGATCTATGCTTCCCTCTAACAAGAGGTGTTCTGAGTGTTTCAAGCCTCCTGCTATAGTGAGGTGGACATAAGTCCATGCTTCCTTCTAACTAGAGGTCTTTGGAGTATTTCAGGCCTCCTGCGATAGCAAGGTGGACACAGGTCTATGCTTCCCTCTAACTAAAGGTGTTTGAAGTGTTTCAGGCTTCCTGTTATAGTGAGGTGGACAGAGGTGCATGCTTCCTTCTAACTAGAGATGTTTGGAGTGTTTCAGGCCTCCTGCTATAGTAAGGTGGACATAGGTCTATGCTTCCTTCTAACTAGAGGTGTTTGAAGTGTTTCAGGCCTCCTGCTATAGTGAGGTGGACAGAGGTCTATGCTTCCTTCTAACTAGGGGTGTTTGGAGTGTTCTTTCTCCTTATTTTCATTAATACAGACATAGGCCATCTGCTTGATCATCACCCACTTTCTGCTACGTATTAAATTACAATTTATTTTCCTTGAAGCTATTGCCAAGTGATACTACAGCCACATATTGTTATAGACTGAGCTATACCACAGTCAGATATTGTTATGGTTTCAGTTATATTATGAGCAGCTATTGCTATAAGCTTAAAACATGTTTACATAAGAAAACATGTCCACTTTTCAACAAGACATGTCTACCAAGAAAACATGTCTACCAAGAAAACATGTCCACTAACAATAAAACATGTCTAGCTTTACTCAAAACATGTTGAATTACACCAATACACGTCCAGTCACGTCTAAAACACGTCCAGTCACGTCTAAAACACGTCCAGTCACGTCCAGTCATGTCCAGTCACATTAAAATACGTCCAGTCACACGTGTTTTAGGTGTGACTAGACGTGTTATAGGTGTGACTGAACATGTTTTAGGTGTGACTCAACGTATTTTAATGTGACTGGACATGACTGGACATGACTGGACG
>OY744462.1:0-130039 GCA_963556145.1 Hygrocybe punicea | reverse complement strand
CAGCTATTGCTATAAGCTTAAAACATGTTTACATAAGAAAACATGTCCACTTTTCAACAAGACATGTCTACCAAGAAAACATGTCTACCAAGAAAACATGTCCACTAACAATAAAACATGTCTAGCTTTACTCAAAACATGTTGAATTACACCAATACACGTCCAGTCACGTCTAAAACACGTCCAGTCACGTCTAAAACACGTCCAGTCACGTCCAGTCATGTCCAGTCACATTAAAATACGTCCAGTCACACGTGTTTTAGGTGTGACTAGACGTGTTATAGGTGTGACTGAACATGTTTTAGGTGTGACTCAACGTATTTTAATGTGACTGGACATGACTGGACATGACTGGACGTGTATTGGTGTAATTAAACATGTTTTGAGTAAAGCTAGACATGTTTTATTGTTAGTGGACATGTTTTCTTGGTAGACATGTTTTCTTGGTAGACATGTCTTGTTGAAAAGTGGACATGTTTTCTTATGTAAACATGTTTTAAGCTTATAGCAATAGCTGCTCATAATATAACTGAAACCATAACAATATCTGACTGTGGTATAGCTCAGTCTATAACAATATGTGGCTGTAGTATCACTTGGCAATAGCTTCAAGGAAAATAAATTGTAATTTAATACGTAGCAGAAAGTGGGTGATGATCAAGCAGATGGCCTATGTCTGTATTAATGAAAATAAGGAGAAAGAACACTCCAAACACCCCTAGTTAGAAGGAAGCATAGACCTCTGTCCACCTCACTATAGCAGGAGGCCTGAAACACTTCAAACACCTCTAGTTAGAAGGAAGCATAGACCTATGTCCACCTTACTATAGCAGGAGGCCTGAAACACTCCAAACATCTCTAGTTAGAAGGAAGCATGCACCTCTGTCCACCTCACTATAACAGGAAGCCTGAAACACTTCAAACACCTTTAGTTAGAGGGAAGCATAGACCTGTGTCCACCTTGCTATCGCAGGAGGCCTGAAATACTCCAAAGACCTCTAGTTAGAAGGAAGCATGGACTTATGTCCACCTCACTATAGCAGGAGGCTTGAAACACTCAGAACACCTCTTGTTAGAGGGAAGCATAGATCTATACTCACAACCTATCTAAGGTGAAAATATATATACCTGATTATAGCTGGATGCCTGAAAAACTCAAAACACCTCTAGTTAGAGGGAGGCAAAGACCTATATCATTCCTCTAATATGAGGAGTTAGGTGGGAGTCACTGGTGAATACTGCTGTTCTGGCCTGGCTTGGCCCGGCTTTGGTGGCTTTGGCCTGGCCTGAAGGGGCTCCGGCTTTGTGAAACTTCTAGCCAAGCCAAAGCCGTCAACCATGGCTTGGCCCTGGCTTGGCCCAGCTCAGGCCACAGCTTTCTAGCCCTACTACCCAGTGAACAGGCAAGGTTTGTTTATTGAGGCACAAGGGACACTACTCTATGTCGGACATAGGCTCATCTTCATCATCAACCGGCGACACATCACCTGAGTCATCTGTATCCCCATCGTCCTCACCAAAGCCATAACCAGCTTCCAATTCTGCTTCCAATGCTGACGAGGGTGCTTGCTCCTGAAAGAGTAGATCATTTCGTATTGCACACTTAATACATTGTAAAGCCTCAACAATGTCTCCTTTCAAACAGCTGCGGCGTTTGCTGATTGTAATACCACCATGGGAGAATGCACGCTCGGTTGAGACTGATGATGCCATAATTGCCAAATAGTTCTGGGCTACAGGAACCCAAGCTGGATAGTGATGGCCATTGACCTACAGGGATTCACTTAGTTTGAATAAGATAAGATGTTGGGTTCAACCTACCCCCCACCACTCGACAGTGGTCCAGCCATCTGGCACATGCTCGATAGTATCCAGGTAACTGCGGAAGTCACGTAACCAGGGCCGCTTGGGATCGCTGGGCAAATTTTCCCGCTCGTCATCAGTTGGGCCTTCCTCATCACTAAGCTCACGGAGGAGTGTGCCGAGTTTGCTTTTCATTGACGGTGTTGATTTCGTGGTGGAATTAGTTGGCGATGTTGTATCCAAGCTTCTGTCTTGGATCGAGAACTGACAAACGTCGGGGGCAGCAGGGCAGCGAAAAAAAAGACAGACTCACCCATGGCCACGATGTATGCCAGTGAGTCTGTGGTTTTCTCATAATACTGGTCAATCTTCACGCATCCAGCCTGTAGTGCTGCGGCAAATCTCTCGTATTTTGGCCATTCAGCACGAGATGACCAGGCTTTATGTAACGCTTTGAGCGCGGGGATAGCAAAATGGAGTGTTGGGACTTTGCTGGAGGAGAATGATTGTTGTGCATTGTCGGCATGCTGAAATGGTATCAAGTCACAAATATAGATGGTTATCTAGAGCAACGTACACTCAGAAGCCCTAAAAAAACTCTAACTCGTTCCCATTCCTCACTGCTAAGCTTCAGTTCACGGATTTTGTCCTGTTTTGCGGTTTCAACCTTCTCCCAGCATAACTCATCAACAAAGTTGTTGATGGACTACGGGTATCATCAATAGAAAACAGGAATCAGGTGGAATCAGAGACGTACTGCTTTGTGACGTTCTGCACGGTCAAGCATGACGTAGGTGGATGACCACCGTACTTTCATATCAATCTTAAGCCAGACGGGGTGTGGGACATTGGCTTTGGTTAGAATGGTCTTCCACATTTCTTTGCGTTTCGAAGATGACCGTTCCTGATGAGTGGCTCAATCAACGTTGTCATACCAATCATCACCAGATACACGCCTTGACAACGATTGCCCTCACTAAGCCTACCTCATTGCGATCAATCAGAATATGAGTGTCTGGGTTCTTGGGGTTGAAATGCGGAGCTTTACTAAAGGTCCCAATGAGCGCTTGGGTTGCTAAGTTAATAACATGTGCGAGGCAACTGTATATACATTGATAAGCGAAAGTGAGGTCACTGGGTTAGGCCGACACACAACTCACTTGATTTTCCTCATTTTCCAATTATATTTCTTGCTGCTGGCCCCTTTGATGCGTGTAGCAAACTCCTCTAGCATCGTAGAATTATTTGAGGCGTTGTCGCATGTGATATGACCAATCTGTAGCACCAGATCAATGCATGAAGTAGTCCATAGAAGGGACATACCTTATGCTCAATCCCGACACATTTGACAATCTTGAATAACACTTGGCCTAATCGAATACCGTTATGTGCATTGTTGACCTGTGTGAAGCCAAGCAGGGCATTCTTGAGTTCCCATTTGCCAGCTTCTGTCTCATCTATCCAATGTCCGGTAACTGCGAAGTAGCCATCGCTATTGCCTGCTTGCCAGGCATCACATGTCAGGCTAACCTCACCCACGACGGTCGGACCCTGAACAAAATCAGACACAACACATAGGGTTTTGTGACGCACACACATTAAGTTGGGCCTTTAGTTTCTTGAGGTGCTTACTGAATGTCCGTTTGATGTCTGCGCGCGTTACTTTGCGACCAGGGATCTTGACTCCCTTTGTTGCCTGAGATGCAATATCAACCATCTCCTGGAACTTCAGATGTTCAAGGGCTTGGATAGGCTGATCCGTCGCAACCAGCCATTCAACCGCAGCTTGACGAAAATGTTTATCCGAGTAAGGGAGGACACGCTCGGACAGTTTCTTCTCCTTAAGGTCACGGTCCAGGGTGCGTGCAATCTGCTCAGCGGCTGCTTTGCATTTTTTGATGTCACCAGGTAACTTGATTCGAATTGGGTGGTCTTGGCCCAATTTCTGTATTTTCCCTGAATTGACATGAGAAACTTCGCAAGCTTGTCAGGTGCTTCTCACTCACCGAATGAACCGCTTCCAAATGGCGCCGTAAAGTTGTTACCTCGTCGACCAACGTTTTTTGGTTACTATTATACCAATTTCTTGTACCAAATAGTATCAACGAACATGATTACTCACGGACATAACTTGCACACCCTGTATTTCTTCTGCTTGCCATTTATTTCCTTTGACACAGCCGGCTGAAAAAACCGATCAACATTGCGTCACCTGTCTTCACATGAAGGTGCATCCGCATCCTCGTTGCTGATGTCCTGTACATCCACGTCCATCAAAAGACCATCGTGATTGGTGGCAGTTGGATTTCCTAATGTGGTTCGTTTCCTTTTGGCTGTAGTGACAATGAGAATGAGTAAAATCAATTTCAATTGGGTGATACATACGGCGCTTTGGTTGGACACCATCGGAAACCTCTTCATTGCTCTCAACAACATTGATTGGGCGCTTCGGTTGTGGGACAAGCACCTCGGACGACTGAGGCGCTGGACTTGATGTATGCCGGCTGGGTGGAGACGGAGGCACAGGTGGAGCCTCTGTTTGCAGGGGATCCACTTGATCATGGCGTGTGTGGAAATCCTCCACAGCCCGGCGCTGAAACGAGAGCTCGGCCTGTTCAATGTTATCGGCATCCCAGAGTTTTGACGCAGGATTGATATGGCATGTGGTTTTGGGCTTGTTCAGGTTAGTTTCACTGATAAGCAGTCATTAGTTGGCAAAGTAAATGAGGGTGACTTGAGAGTGTACATGAGATGGCTGAGTTCGGTGGCCAAGCGTTTCAGTTTTATTTCAACAAGTTCAAGCGGGAAGTCTTGAGGCCAGTCGATTTTCTTAAGATATGAGCAGACCACACCCATCCCACTTTTTCCTTGGCGGATATAGTGCAGTCGGCCTTCCAAGTTGCGACAATCCTTGGCAAAAAGGGCATCAAAGCATTTATTGAATGTTTCAAATGTGGTTTCGCCTTCCGGTCTCAACATGACAGACCAGATCTTGTCTTTTGTATTTCCCTTCAGAACGGAGGGAGGTAAGGAGTTCCAGAGCGTCGTTATTTTCTTGACAAGGAGCTTGATGTCCTCGATAGCGGGTGGCATCTTGCAAGGTGAGGTTAGTAGCAGACGAACAAGATGGGGTAAAAGTGACACCGTGGGTAAAGATAATGGCTGGGACAGGGTTTTGTTGTGCTTCAGCCATTGGGTGACAGGGAAGTTGCAACAGCGGAATGGATAAATATATTATATTAATTAATTATTATGAGTACCAGGCCGCGGCCTGATGGCCTGGCTTGCGGCTCGCAAACACCCAGGCCGAGCCGTAAGCCACCAAAAGCCATCACTACGGCTCGGCTCGGCTTGGCTTATGAGGGCCTGGCCTGGCCAGCTCACGGCTTTGAGGCTGGGCTGGAACAGCAGTACTGGTGAATTTGGTCATGACGAGCCATACATGGTCCATATATGGTCATAGTAGTAATAAGATGTTGAGGGTGGATCAACTGAGTCATCACAGGAGGGGATGAGTCAAGGGCTGATCTAATCTGTGATATGGGGGGTATTCTATGATTCTCCAGGAATCATGGATCAAGGCTGAGTCATGCTATTTCAAATTGTGCTTGATAGATCAATTCTTCAGACAATGCTTCTTTTGATCAATAGATCTTGATGGATGATGTAAGATGGTGTTTCTTATCTTGTTTTGGTCCAACTGAGATAAGATTGTGGCTGTGCAGCTTCTTTGATCTTTTGATCTTGATGCCTGATATGGTCCTGCTTTTAGCTAATGTCTTATCCTTAGCAGTTAAGTTAAGGATAATTCATCTAATAACTAATCCTTTAACTGATAAGTGTCTCTCAACCTGGGACAGTGTCCTGGGGTAGTGTCCTTGTCTTTTCTTATCAGTGGAGGTAAGGTAGCTTAACTTGAACTTTATTCTTGTTATTGGCTACTGTTCCTTCAGACTCATAAATTCAGGTGTCCTTGCTGTCAGCTTGATACCATGTTTGATCCAAAACCACTTTGGATCATGACACCGCGCCATTGCTGCCATTGCCGCTGCAGTTGCTCCTCTTGCCATTGCCATTGTCACTGCTGGTTCCATAGCTGCGGCTGCTGTTCCCCTTGCCGTTGTAGTAGTTGTGCCTGGTCAGTCACGTGATCAGGTTCCCACGGTTTGACCTAGTTAGTAGCCTTCCAGATGTAGTAGTCAGTCCATCCTTCCTATCCAGTCGACCTTTCCCTCGAGTCCTGCGTGAGCCCCCGGAGTGGTACCTCGGTACCACTCCAACGTGGTGATGAGAGTGACCTTCGACCCACGGATCTCTTCTTCTCTGCGTCTTCCTCTTTTTTCTCGTGAAACGACTTTTTTCGGCCTCACCACCCACCGCTGCGCAACTGCGGATTTTCCCTTCATTCACGGCCGTACAACACTCCAGTTACCCCCCGGCATTCGTGTTCAGCCCAATAGGGCCCCGCGTCGCCCCCCGTTGACCCAAAAACCCGGCCGCGACCCCTTTGAACACCCAAGCGGCAGGCCACGTCACATTTTCAACCCCCCCGTTTTTCATCATTTCTTTTGTTTTCTTTCGTCATTTCTAGCCCCAGGCAGGCTCATCCGACCCTACGGACCCTCGTTCGACGTACCGGAGCTCCGCGCTCGCCTACGCCACCCCGAATCCACGGTCGCGGACCTTTTCAGTCGCGCCACGGATCCACCACGTTTTCCCCGTTGGACCCCTGTTTCTTCGTGTACACCAGCCCAACCCACACTCACTCGACCTCCCGTGCCCGCGTTCCACCGGCCAGAACCACCCGCTGCGCTTCGTTGCCCCAAACGAAGCTGCCCTGCCCTTTTTGGTCAGACCACGGATCCGCCACGTCTTCCCCGTTGGACCCCCGCTCTTTTGCGTACCCCAGCCCCAGGGGCATTCATTTGAGCCCCGGACCCTCGTCTGACGCCCTAGAGGCCCCCCGTTCACCGTCGTCACCCCGAACGAGCCGTCCCTGGCGTTTCATGCCCACCCAACGCCCAACACGCACCGTGCCACGTCAGCATTCCGCGACCCCGCTTCCCGTGGATCTCCACCCCAACCCACGCTCATCCAACCCCCGGCACCCACGTTCCACATGCCAGAGCCCCCCGTTGCGCTCCGTTACCCCAAACGAGACCGCCCCGCCCTTGGTGACCCAACGACCTCGCCACGTCACCATTGCGCCGCCCCGTTCTGCCAGCACTACCGGCCCCGGGCCAACTCGCCAAACTCACGGCCCACCCGTTTGCAACCCCAGAACACCTGCGCCCATCACCACCCCACGTTCCCACCACTTTTCGGGCCCCACAGTGTTTCACCACCCACAGACCGGCTTCGTGCACCATACCCGGCACCGGCTGCCCTCGTTCAGCTCCCCGCGGCCTCGTTCTCGACCGTGGCGACTGCCCTGGACCCGTAGGAACCCAAACGAGTCACCCCAGCCCCCACACGCCCTCGTTTGGTCGCGTACCACCCCGCTATTGACCCCAACAGCGACGTGCACCCCCCACGGACCCAAACGAATCGCCGCCGCGACCACCTACTCCGGCAACCCCACCCCACTCGCATACGTTCGTTAGGACCCCCAGCCTCACTCCCTGGCCCTCGCGACCCCTCGCGACCGTTTCCCAGAGCCCACGCGAAGAGATCCCTCGACGCCGGCGCCAGCTCTAGCGCCCAAGTACATAGCTTTCCCCTCTATTTCTTTCTCTGTTTCCTGTCCCCGGTTCCCTTCCTCTCTATTTCCTTTCCCTCAGTTTCCTTTCCCTCGTTTCCTCTGTCTCCGTCTCTGTTTCCCCCACAATTCAGTTCCATTATTTTTTCTATGCCCTCGATCTGTCACCTGGATACCAGACGCTACCCAACCGAGTTACCCAACGAGTCACCAGAACCAAACAAGCACCGACCGAGAACTGTGAACCCAGAACCTGCAATACGAGAACCTGCAATACGAGAACCAAGAACCCACGATACGAGAACTGAGAACTTGCGATACGAGAACCTAGAACCTGCGATACGAGAACCGAGAACCTGCGTTATGATTATGGATCAGTTTGGTCATCTACCACCACCGTTTTCGATGGACGATATGGTCCCGCTCCATGAGATGGAGGACTGGGAGTCGTGACTGAGGAGTTTTGGAGAGCTGAGAGAGAGTCTAGTTTGGTCATCTGCCACCACCGATCTTCGATGGACGATATGGTCCCGCCTCACGTGTAAGGCCCGGGGCATCGTGAGGGACTGGGAGTCGTGACTGGAGAGTTTTTTTCTTGGTCAGTTTTGTTTTGCTTTTTGTTTTCTTTTAGTAGCGGTATGGTGACGAGGACGTCACCATGAGGAGGAGGGGCACTTGTAGTAGTTGTGCCTGGTCAATCACGTGATCAGGTTCCCACGGTTTGACCTAGTTAGTAGCCTTCCAGATGTAGTAGTCAGTCCATCCTTCCTATCCAGTTGACCTTTCCCTCGAGTCCTGCGTGAGCCCCCGGAGTGGTACCTCGGTACCACTCCACCGTTGCCATTGGCCCCCACCTGTTCCATTGCTGCCACTGCCGTTCCCACCCCCACAGCAGCTGCTACCATTCCCAGCCCCGGTCCCACTGCTGCTGCTGTTCCCAGTCCTGCTTACATTGCTGCTGCCGTTCTCAGCCACTGCCAGTACTGTTGCTGCTGCTGCTGTTGTTGCTGCTGTCATTCCCATCCCCACTGCTCCTGCTGTACTCAGTCCTAGTCCCGCTGCCCCTGTTATTCCCAACCCTGCTACTGCTGCCGTTCCAGGTCTGCTGCAGCAGCTGCCGTTGCCATTGCTTCTGCCATTGCCGCTGCCGCTGCCATGGGGGGGGTTTGTTGCAGCTGCCATCGTTCCCCATTTTTTTCTCGGCTGTCGATTCATCCCTGGTAACATCGTGAACACCCCACCCACGTCAATTGACATGAAGGTGCATGGTCACGAGGTGACTTTGGGCCATCCACTTCCTTCCCGTCCTCATCCTTGCTGTCCTCACTGTCTTCTGTACTCGCTGTCCTCCTCATCATCCTGGTCTTCGTCGTCCTTGCCACCATTGTCCTTGTCGCCCTCGTCACCATCATACTCGTCACCCTCATCCTTGTCACCCTCATCCTTGTCACCCTCGTCCTTGTCACCCTCATCCTTGTCGTCCTCATCATCCTCATCATCCTCGTCCCCGTTGTCCTCCTCATCCTCGTCCCCCTTGTACTTATTGTCCTTGCCCTTGTTGTCCCCGTCCTTGCCATCCCCGTGCTTGTTGTCCCCTGTCCTCCTCATCATCCCCGTGTGGTGGCACACGGCAATCAGCCCCGTTCCCGTTCGTGTTGTCATTGCTGTCCTGTTTGCTGTCCCGTCCTCGCCATTTCCATCCTTGTTGTCTCCATTGCCATTGTCCTTGTTGTCCTGGCTCCATGGTCCTTGTTGTCCCGTTCCCCCATCCTGGTCGTCCTTGTTTCCGTCGTCCGTCATCCCCATTCCCATTCCTGTGCCTGTCCTCTGTGCTGTCCTCGTCTTTGTTCCCCCTGCCCATTGTCGTAGTTCCTGGTCTCATTCCCATTCGCTTTGTTGTCATTGCTGTCCCAGATCTCGTTGTTCTGGTCCCCATCATCGGTGTTCCCATCCCCATTGTCATTCTCGCCATCTCTGTTCTTGTCATTGCAGTCCCTGTTCTTGTTGTTGTGGTCCCCGTTCTCGTTGTTGTGGTCTCCGTTCTCGTGGTTCCCATCCCCTCTGCTGTTGCTCGTCCATGTTGTCATTGTTGCCGTCGCCATTGTTCTCATGCCAGGCCTCGTTCGACCTCGCCAGGTGGCTGTTCCTGGACCTGTCACGTTCGCAGTTGCCATCCATGCTGTTCTGTTATGGGTGTCGCGTCGTTGGCTTCCATCCTGGCATTGCTGTTGGTGTTACAGATGTCACAGTCATCTGATGTGATGTTGCCGGAAAAGACCTAAAAACCATGTGGAATTAGTTAGTAGAGTAAACAAAAGAAATATAAAATGAAAACTTAGCGTGCTGTTCTTCTACACTATTTGCTCATCGAAGTCAAGATGAAGAGTGACATGGCTTGAACACACACGAGAATTTCAACTGGAATTTGCCAATTTCCTAAATGGGGCCGAATTGTCATCTTGGTACAGATGGCTGGATTTTCTTCTTATTATTACATGTACTACAACACTTCAATGGACAGGGGAATGGCCTGCAGAGATGTAAGTATGGTATGCCTACCCCTGAGGCAAATCCTTGTATTTTCTTTGGTTTTACATGGGGAGATATTCACAAAGTATTTTATTCCTCTGCCAAAATTGGACCCTTGAACACCCAAATTTGCAAGTACTCAGCTAGAAAATCCAAAATTAATTCTAGCAGTACTAGGTAAAGTATACATCATTGTTAGAATAAGTGCCTGGCAGTTTGTACTCCAGGAAATGTGTTTGTAGCCAATAAATGGTAAAGCTGTGAGTTGCATGACTTGAATCCAAATAACAGGACTTTAATTGACCAGCCAATTATGTGAAGTTCCAAACACATTTTGGCTACAACACATTTCCTGGAGTACTAAGTGCCAGGCACTTATTGTGACAATGATGTATGCTTCACCTAGTATTGCTAGAATTGATTTTAGATTTTCTAGATGAGTACTTGCAAAGTTGGGTGTTTAAGGGTCCAATCTTGGCAGGGGGCTCAAATAAATTGTGAATAGCTCTCTCTGTAGGATCAAATAACATACAAAAATTGCCCTACTTGTGGGTATGGGATATCTACATCCCTGCAGGGCCTTGCCCTGGCCATTGAGCTGTTATACAGCATGTAATAGCATTAAGAAAATCCAGCCACCTGTACCAATATGGCAATTTGGTCACGTTTAGGAAATTGGCAAACACTGGTTGAAATTCTTGCGCGTGTTCAAGCCACATCACTCTTCATCTCGACTTCGATGGGCAAAAGGTGTAGAAGAAAGCACACTAAGTTTTCATTTTATGTTTCTTTTGTTTACTCTATTAACTAATTCCACATAGTTTTTAGGTCTTTTCTGGCAACATCGCGTCAGATGACCATGACAATTCTCACACCAACAGCAACGCCAGGACGGAAGCCAACGACGTGACACCAATAACAAAACGACACGGATGACGACCGTGAATGTGATGGGTCCAGGAACAGCGACAACCAGGACCAGAACGATGACAACAAGGACCAGAATGACGAGAATGGCAACAGCAACAGCCACAATGAAAATGGGGATGGGAACCACGACAATGAGAACAACCATGGAGACGGGAACCACAACGTTATGGGGACGGCATGGACGATGGAGGCTGGGTCAGCAGCGACAAAGACAAGGACGACCCAGATGCAGACGTGGTCAATGATGATGAAGACCCAGGCGATGAAGATGCAGACAGAGATGACGACGATGAAGAGGAGGGTGACAAGGCTAAGTTGTCTGTATTTTTTGCTTATTTTATGTACTACTCAAATTATGCTTTTCAGTTGTTACTGCACCAGCAGCAGCAACAGCACTGGCAGCACAGCGGCAACAGCACCCACGGCAGTGGCAGCGGCAATGGCAGCAACAGCAATGGCAGCCGAAGCAGGACCAGGACCAGGACCATGAATGGCAGCAGCAGCGTAACCGGGTCCGGGAACAACAGCAGCAACAGGATCAGGATCAGGAATGCCAGCAAGCCGTGGGACCAGGACCAGGAACAGCAGCAGTAGTGGGACTGGGACCGGGAACAGGGTCCCGGCAACGACGAGAATGGGGACTGCAATGATGAGAATGGAGATGGTGAGAATGATGACGGGGATGGAAACACCGACGATACCAGTGGAGTAGTGGGACCTGCCAGTCATGTGACCAGGTTCCCACGGTTGACCTAGTTAGTAGCCTTCCAAATGTAGTAGTCAGTGCATCATCCTATCCATCCCATCTTACCTCTCGAGTCCTTCGTGAGCCCCTGGAGAGGTACCTCAGTACCTCTCCACCGGACGATGAGAGCGGGGACGGCAATGACAACAAGGTGAATGGGAATGAGACCGGGAACTATGACAATGGGAAGACAACAACAGGCAGGGGGAACGAAGACAAGGACAGCAAGGAGGACAGATACTGGAACAGGAATGGGGACAATGGATGACATAAATGAGGACAGGGGAACGGGATGACGAGGACCACAGACCCAGGACAACAAGGGTGACTGCAACAGGGACAACGAAGATGGACACAGTGAGGATGGGACGGCAACCGGGACGGCAACGACAACACGAATGGGAATGAGGCCGACTGCCATGTGCCACCACACGGGGACGATGAGGATGATGGGGACGAGGACGAGGATGTTGAGGATGATGAGGACGACAGCGAGTACGGGCATGGGGATGGGGGCAACAAATGATGGACAATGAAGATAGGGAGGAAGTAGACAGCCCAAAGTCACCTCGCAACCACGCACCTTCATGTCAATTGATGTGGGTGGGGTGTTCACGAGGTTACCAGGGACGAATCAAGAGCCAAGAAAAAAATGGGGAACAATGGCAGCAGCAACAAACCCACCCCCCCATGGCAGCGGCAGCAGTAATGGCAGAAGCAATGGCAATGGCAGCCGCTGCAGCAGACCTGGAACGGCAGCAGTAGCAGGGTTGGGAATGACAGTGGCAGCGGGACTGGGACTGAGTACAGCAGGAGCAGCGGGGATGGGAACAACAACAGCAGCAACAGCAGCAGCAGCAGCAACAGTACCGGCAGTGGCTGAGAATGGCAGCAGCAATGTAAGCGGGACTGGGAACGGCAACTGCAGCGGGACCGGGAACAGCAGCAGCAGCAAGAACGGGGTGGGAATTGCAGCGGCAGCAACGGAACAGGTGGGGGCCAATGACAATGGCAAGGGGAACAGCAGCTGCAGCAACAGAACCAGCAGCGACAATGGCAATGGCAAGGGGAGCAACTACAGTGGTGGCGACAGCAATGGCACAGGCAGCAGCAATGGCAACTGAACTGGCCCAGGTGACAAAACCAGCACTGGCACCGGCCATGGCAAGGGGTGCAGCAGATGGAGTGGAGGACAAGTTACAAGTGATATGATGAGGGTGGGGGAATCCCCCCACTATCCTTATTTTATTTTGTACCTATGTAGAATACATAAATGACTTTCCACTTACCTGGCCTGAAAGTCAGAATGCATGTATCACATGATGATCAACAAAGCACATATCTACACGTGACATGTCACATGGGTGATGTCACGTCTGGGCGCCCAGACGTGACATTCTATATTATGACACATGTGTGACTGTCAAAACAACATGTCGGGTCACATGAACAAATAACTACAAGACCAAATAACTACAAGCCCATCAAACACAGTTGAAAATTTCTTCTTACCTGACCACCACCACTGCCACCTTTATAACACTACAGGATCTTTGGCTGTTGTACCGGGCAACAACCAGAGATTCCGGAGTGTCATTGGCATAACTGGTATGTGATTTCCTCAGGCTTTGTTCTCATGTCTGTTTCATTCACAGGGCTACTTTATTATTATGGTATGTTCTTTTTCTGCTGTTGATTATCATCTTGGTGCCAGTTGCATCCAGCTAAGTATTTGATTTCTATTACCTCAGTACTGACTGTTTCTTAATGAAGTATCCTTGTCAATGAAGATTGTAGCATCTGTATGCTCCACCGTCGGTGGCCAGTCCTCAGCAATGAGCGCTGCCCACCATGGGTTTCCAATATCAGGAGTTCAGGGAGGATGAATCCACCTGAACTCCTCGCTGGGCAACCTACTTGTAGCGGGCCCAGTGGCATCGATCCTAACCAGCCAGGCAAGTTTTCCTTACATTTTCCATCCTTCTTTTGCTGATAAATCACGCCAACAGGTTTGTGTTAAAATTCAATTGCTTCATGATTCACTGAGAATGGGCATTCTTATTTATGGATTTTTTTCTTTCTGCTCCCTTTTTATTTGTTTGGGCAAAGTTTCACTGTCAGGTTTGATTATTTTCACATTGGTCTGTCTTGATCAAGAAGGAGAGAGCTCCTCCTTTGAGATCAAGACAGATTGACAAGGGTTTCCTTTCTTACCTTACCTTATTTTACCTTGTTGCATCGTATTACAATTACTTTATATGTGTAATAAGACTGTGAGCTAAGAGTATTGTTATCGCACTTTGGCCGAGTTAACCCTAACCCTAAGTCATCTATTGATGCCTCAAGGCTGCCATGCACAAGCAGCCTGGATTTTCTCTTCCTCACCACACCATGTATGTCATCAGACTCCCCTTGCCCACACTCAAACATACATGCAATGAAGATTTGTGTGAAGATTTGTGTGATGATGACCAGATCGAGAAGGAGGTTGGCACACCCACCAAGATGAAACACCTTGAGGTATGATGGAACTGATGTTGATATATCTTGTCCAACCAGAAGTCTACTGCACATAATACATATAGCTACATCACAGATACATCCACTATGTTGTTCATACAAGTGTTTGTGCAAGGCCAATGCTGCAAATTAATGCTGGGACACTTGCCAAACACTTGTCAAACACTGTTCGGCCTGTTCAACAAGCAATATTTGACTCTATGAGAAGAATATTACTGGATTGAACCAAGCTACTTGTGACTTATTTGATGGTCTTGGAATTGGAGCATAGTAAGCAAACAAGAACAGTCTCTCTGTTCACCAAGTGAGATCTACTAGCTAGTAAAAATGACCATCCCTGTGAATAGTAATTCACACTAGACTGAGACAGTTCCTAGAATGAAGTAATAATGAGAAACAGAAATTTGCTGCATGGTGAATATACTTGATGTAGTTAGCCAACACATCCTGGATGACCAGCCAAATTGCCCTGCTAAGCAGGCAACCCATGCTCAATAGCCAGTGAATATATCCTCCTCTGAATTGGCTGACCCAGGCCTGATGGCCAGCCAAAATATGGCAGTGGGTTGGCCAACCCATGCATGATGGCCAGGATCTATCGCAGTGGATAGGCCAACCCATACCTAATGGCCAGGCGAAATATCCCACTGGGTTGGCCAACCCATGCTTGATGGGCAGCCAAAATATCCCACTGAGTAGGTCGGCCAACCCATGCCAGATGGGCAGCCAAAATATCCCAGTGGGTTGGCCAACCCATGCTTGATGGCCAGCCAAAATATCCTAGTGGGTTGGCCAACCCATGCTTGATGGGCAGCCAAAATATCCCAGTGGGTTGGCCAACCCATGCCAGATGGCGAGCCAAAATATCCCAGTGGGTCAGCCAACCCATGTCTTATGGCCAGCCAAAGTATCCCAGTCGGTTGGCCAACCCATGCCTAATGGGCAGCCAATATATGCCAGAGGGTCGGCCAACCCATGCCTGATGGGCAGCCAATATCTTCCAATGGGTTGGCCAACCCACATCTGATGGGCAGCCAATATATGGCAGACGGTCAGCTAACCCATGTCTGATGGTAAGCTGAAACCCCCACTGGGATGGCGGAAATATCCTCCAGTTGGCCAACCCACTTGAACTGGCCAGCTGTATGCCTCGGCCAAGCCATCTGCCTTGGGAAAAGATATTGGTCGGCCGAGGTCGGCTGGCCCACTTCACGTGGGAATTGTCCATCTTGGCTGACCCATGTTTCATGGAAAAGATATGCTGCAAGATGTGACAATTGACTCCATTGAGAATTTAATACCTAGTCAAATTATCAGTTTGTCAATTAATGAGATATCCACTGCATATTTACTCAGAGGAATTGTTTATTTTGGAAAGGCACATTTTACCAATCGCATATTCATTAGCAGTTGTGTGTGGTTTCATGATGGTATATCAACAGGAGCAATTTGTATTAATGAGGGAGATATAGATGGTTTTTCAAATATTGATTTGCTGTCACAGAATGGTAACAATGCTGTTCTGATCATATATGGTCAATCCTAAAATTTGTTGAGTCCCTATCACAGAATCATTTTGTATATGATGGGTGGTGAAAATTGTGGTGATGATGATGATGTATTATTTGAACACTTGTCGAACAGGCCGAACGGTGTTCGATAAGTGTTCGGCAAGTGTCCCAGCATTAATCTGCAGCATTTGCCTTGCACAAACAATTGTATGAACACGTAGTAGATGTATCTGTGATGTAGCTACATGTAATATGTGCATTAAAGTTATTAATAATGCAAATAGTGAATTATTCATTCTTGCAGTGATCACTTGTTGAACAGCCTGAACAGTGTTCCACCCTATGTTCAGCAGTTGTCCCAGGCACAATATGGTATCCTGTCTTCATTCTGTGGCATTACCATTATACAAACAATGTTATGGCCTCTACTATCAACACATCTCCATGCAATTCACATCATACTTAATACATTCTCAATACCGGTTGAACAGGCTCCCCCATGTGCAGCAAATCATTTGTCCAGTGTCCCAGGCAAAGTCTGTAGCCTTGCAGCGCACCAGACACCATCTGATCCATACATTAAATGTGTTCATTCCACACCTATCCTTATTTTGTGTACTGGAACCAATTCAGGCATCCAACACTCATCAAACTGTTTGACATGAAAATTGCCTCACTAATTTCCAAGCTTTATGTAATCTGAAGTATTGCCAGTGCAGAACCTGAACCAGTCATCATGTTGATTCTGGTACTCATCAAAACCAGCAACCTTAAGTTGTTACAATAGAAGTGCAGTTGATATCATTATGCATGACATTATTTCTACAGTACTCACAGGAGGTTTCAGACACTTAGAATTTCTAGAAATAATTACTACATTTCAACTTGAATGTGTAGACTCTTCATGACACCATAATGACCACATAATGGAAATTCTGTCATCAATAAATTCAAAAATTAAAAGTGAATATATGATGAATTGACATTGTAAATCTCAACAGAGAGTAATAATAAACTGTTTTGTGTAGTATCAAAGTACAACCTCTGCACTATGTCAGCAAACCTGTGCAATTGGAACTAAGAAAAATATGTGAAGTATGTGAACATGGTGATATCAATAACAATGTAAACTGAAGTGGATGAGGTAAATTACTGAGTAACTATGACTAATGATAAAGCAGTGAAGTAGTTATATATATGCCAACATCAACAATGCAAACTTGATATGAAAGACACTAATTTGGGATCTGATATTGGGTTATAACAAATTGGAAGGAACAGGATATGATCAATTATGAAATGTATATCATTGTAGTATGGTTTCAGAATGGTATCTGGGTAGCATCAGTATGTAATGATACCGAAAATGTCAATAACTTTGCCAATATTGATTATAATGGGAGGGTAATAATGTTGTCTGATTTGCATGTACTTGTACTCTCATTACTAAAAAGGGACGAGTAACCTGCGATGCAAAGCAATGGCCCACACCCCACTAGTTCTTCTGGGAAGCCCTCACCATCTCCACCCTTCGTTGGGCCCTCACTTCTCTCTCCCCCCCTCCACACCACATCACTATTTTCACTGATAACACCAACTCTGTCAACCTTTTCTCCTCTCTCCATGCTCAACCACTCTACAACCCCCTCCTCACCACCATCAACCTCCTTACCTGCTCCCATGCTGAACTTTGCATCTTCCACATCCCTGGCCACCTCAACTCCATCACAGATGCCCTTTCCCATTTCCACAACGATCTTGTCTTTTCTCTTGTTCAACACATCTCTGTATCCCTCTTTATAGCCCTTCACCTCATGCTAGAGGCCCCATGCCCATGATTCCACACCCATGTGTGTGCCAGCAACCTTCCTGGCCTCTTGACATGTAATAGCCTTGCCCACAAATGTTCCATCGCTTGGGGCATGGCCCTTGACCACTCTTCTCTTCTATCTTACTCCTCTGCTCTTCAGTCCTACCTTTCTTTCTGTTCTGCCCATGCTTTTCCTCCTGATCCCACTCCTGACACTTTGTCCTTTTATGTAGTTTACATTTCACATTTCCTGAAACCCAACTCTGTGAAGACCTACCTTTCCGGCATCTGCAGTCAACTTGAATCCTTCTACCCAGACATCTGCCACCACCACTCCCACCACTTCATCAGACATGTCCTCTGTGGTTCTGCCAAACGCTTCTCCACAGGCACCACCCATAAATGGCCCCTCTCACCCAGTGACCTCACCTCCATCCTCACGTATTACTGCACCCCCATGTCTCACGATGACCTCCTCTTCATTGCCACCCTCTTCACTGGCTTCCACACTCATGCGCCTGAGGGAACTTTTCTGGCCTGACAATCCTGCCCTCCAATCATAGAGGACATCACACTCTACCACGCATTCCTTAGTAGTCCTTAAGGACTCCTCAAGGACTCCTCTGCTAAATTGCAAGGAGTCCTCAAGGAGGCCTTGATTTCCTCACCATAGAAACTTTTTCCTTAAGGACTCCTTGGCCCTCCTAAGGACTCCTGACCAAGGAGTGGCTAAGGAGTCCTCAAGGAGTCCTGAGGAGTGTTCCTCCTCAAGGAGTCCTGAAGGAGTCCTAAGGAGGATTCCTCCCCAAGTAGCATTCCCCGAAGTTCTCATTACATATTTATTAATTATTATTATTGTTAGTACTAACTACTATTATTTAATGAGGCGGTATGCCCCAAATTAGATAGCGGATTGTGGCGGGTTTATATACCTTTATTTGGTGCACGGACCATTTGTGGAAACACGTCAACAAATGAGGTCACATGACAATCAACAACCTCGCGTCTCACCACCCAACGCCCCACACCAAGCAGCAACAGCAACAGCAACAGCAACAGCAACAGCAACTTCACGACGCGGACGAACGCAGCCAGCCACGGAGGGGGTGGTTGTGCCCACCCCCGCCTCAGTATGTTTTTTTAATTTTTTAATTTTTATATTCTGTTACTGACTATTTCCTACGAGGTCCACGTCCACGCCCACGGGAACAAGAACGAGAACGAGAACGCGGACGGGAACACAACCGGGAACGAGAATGGGGGAACGGGCACGGAGGGGGTGGTGATGTGCCTACCCCTCATCAGTATGTTTTTTGAATTTTTGAATTTTTATATTCTTGTTACTGACCATTACCTACGACGTCCACGAGAACGGGAACGCAACGGGAACCGGAACCGGAACGGGAGCGGGAACCGAAACCAGCAACAGCAACTTCACGCGGACGAATGCAGGCGGCCACGGCGGGGGTGGTAATGTGCCCACCCCCGCATCGGTATGTTTTTTATTGATGTTTTCATTTTATATTGTGTTACTGACTATTACCCACGACGCCCGCGCCCACGGCGAGGGACAGCCAATGGCCAGCAACGACCCCCAGACCACCGCGATGCGAACAAACAGGAGACGGGAACGACGGGAAAGGGGAAGGAGGCCGGACCCAATGGCAACACCCAGCGCAACAGCAGCAGCGACCACCGCGGCAACAGCAGCAGCAGCAACAATGCGGCCGCAACAGCTGCAATGGCGACGGCGGCAGCAGCAACAGACAACGGCAGCAGCCCAGCGGCAACGGCAACGGCAACGGCAGCAGCAGCAGCAACGCACGGGCGACGGCGGCAGCAGCAGCAGCGGCGACAACGGCAGCAGCAGCACGACAACGGCAGCAACAGGCGGCGGTCCCCCTCTATCCTTTCCCCTTCCCCCTTCCTTTCCCTCTCCCTTCCCCCTTCTGTCTCCCCTCTCCTCTCCCTTCCCCTCTTCCTCCTTCCCCTCTCCTTTTCTCTCCTTTTCCTCCTTCTCTCCTTTGTCCATTCTTCCTCCCTATTCCCCCTCTATTTTTTCTACTCCTGTATTAGTTTTAATTGTTCAATTAATTTGTGAAATATTAAGAATTCTTTGATTTAAAGTCATTAATATTTAAAACAAATCAGCTATTATATGGCAACTGTGTCTGTGGAGTGAAAAGGTAAGAACTGACCTTCAATCCTGTTCAGGACTTTACATGCTCTCCTTTGAACACTACCAGTCCTTTGAACACCCTAATAGAATTGATTCTGTACTGATTTCTACTGCTAAAAAGTGTTCTAATTCCTTCAGTGCATCATCCAAACCTATGTGGATATTGATTTTTATTCAGAACCACCAATAAAATTAGAAACTGAATATTCACAAAGCAGAGAGAAATCTGATCACTCCTTGAACACTAATGTTTTGATCATAAAACATTCAAATACTAACAGATTTCTTCGAAAATTGGTATGAGATGTCTTTAAATATATGAGCAACTTCTGGTCTGCTCAGATTTGGTTCAAGATAATTGGCTACTTGTGGCATTTTAGGTTAATTTTTTGTGTTCAAAGGAGCCATTGAATACTGTACCTGAATTGTACTAGTAGAATGAGCGGCAAATATATGAAACTATTATAAAACAGATAACATGCCCATATGACCTCTAAACCAAAGACACAATTGAATGAGAAAAAAGCAAAATAGCCTGTGAACATGGTGGTTTGAAAATTTTGGCATCATTCCAATATAATTGCAATTGACTCATAGCCTTTAAATGATTCATCAGTTCATCCTTGTAGAGTCCATCTTGTGTTCATCTTGTACATGTGGACTAGCTAAATTTTGAAAAGGACTGAAGGACTGTGAAGGTGAACTGAAGTTGGACTTCATCCGGGTTTGGTACATTTTAGGTGAACTAAAATGGATATTGTGGAGATGGTGGACTCCTACTACATCTCTATTGATCCAAACTTATTGATCAATTGGATTCAACTTGCTATCCAGTTGGATCATGGTCCTAACCATTATACACATTTTGTGGAGTGGACTCTTACCACTACATTAACCCCCAAGTTAAAGACTCTGGTGCCAAAATGGCATAATCCAGCACCTCTTAAAGAAAAAGAAATGGAACTTAAGGAGCATTGTGAGTGTGCTTTTAGCACTTGAAAGAAGTGATCTTCTTGGATCCATCTCCAACTCCAATGTATGACTCTGAAAGCATATGAGCAGTGAAATACTCAGTTGTGTAGCTTTGAGTCAATTCTCAACAGAATGATTGTTAATAATAATTTCAACTGGTTTTTGCATACAAGTGATACAAATTTTAGAGTCTGAAGTTGATGAGAACAGAGAGGTTCCTCTCCCTGACAACCCAGATGATGTGGCTTGAGCTCAGGAAGATGTAGCACAGGCAAGAGCACATGCTGAGGCTGCACTCATGAGGAGAGATGAAGAAGATGTAATGGAGGTGGATAATGAGGATGTGGTTAAGATGGTTGTCTTGGATGGAATTGTGATGGGCCCTCAGCACTGTGCATATGAAGACTGCACTCAAGGACTGGCCAATGCACGTAATGGGGTTTTCTGTGCACAACATGAGGAAGCACAAGGACATTTATGCCGGGTGAAGAATTGCAATAATCCCAAACAGAACAGAACTCAAGCATGTCTAGAACATCAGGGAGTTTGGTATTCTCATGTTGTGAGGCATGGCCACCAATCTCTGTTGGGAATCCATAGAATGCTGAGGAGGAGAGAGGAGGAGAGGCTTGATTGGCTACCTGGAGGACAGCAAGATGTTCAGCCTCACGATGAAGATGCACCTGTTACACCACAATGAAACAACTACATTGTGGCACCTCACTTTTACTGTGTAGAAACAATCTGTGCCCCATGTGGAGTGGTCATTGCCTGGGACAAGTTTTACAAAGCTGAGTCCCCTACAAACATCTTGAATTTCTTGGAGAAAGTGTATCCAACCACGGAATCAAGACCAGATTACATCTGTATTGACAAGGCATGCAAGCTTTTGTGGACTTGTGTGGCCAGTGGAAGATGGGAGATTTGGAGTCAGACTTCCCGTTTTATAGTGGACTCTTATCACTACATCAACCACAGAGTTCAAGACTACCTATGCCGCAAATGGTGTAATCCAGTGCCTCTTAATGGTTCAGCTCCAAATCTGGTTATTGTGGAGAGGGATGGAAATGGAGTGGAGCATTATAAACATGCTTTCAACACTCAAGTAAGTGATGTTTATGTTATGAAAATATTTCTCATCTGATGTATAATTTAAAGGCATGTGAACAGTTAAATGCTTGGTTGGGTGGCTTTGAGTCAATTCTTCACAGAATGACTATTAACAATTTCAACTGGTTCTTACATACTATGCTTTTCTTACACAGTCAGAAGACCATGGAAAAGCAGAAGGAAAAGGAGAAAAGAAAGCAAGGAGGAATGGATGGAGATGAAGAAGAGGAAGAGGAAGAGGAAGAGGAAGAGGAAGAGGAAGAGGAAGAAGAGGCAGAGATTGAAATTGACGGAGAAGACTGACAGGATTGGCTTGTACAAATGGAAATTTGGCCAAATGTTGACTGCTGTATTGTATTGAATATGAATTTACATTTTCCAGTTCTAAATAGTAGGAGTTGTCAGGGGGGTTTGCAAGATGGTTACTGAGAATAGGTTATATACTGAGGTCCATAGTGTTGCCACAACTATAGCCGATGTTTTTTGAAAAATTGCCTTTTTAGGCAAGTAAAATTAGCTAAAATTATGAAAATATTTGGGCAAAGCCAAAAGCTGAGGGGTCACTTAAGGGTGCTAAGAATTCAGAGTTCCATCTTCAGAGTTATTCATAAATAGCTGTTAGCTACAGTTCAACAGCTATTTATGAATAACTCTGAAGATGGAGCCCCAAATTCTTAGCACCCTTAAGTGACCCCTCAGCTTTTGGCTTTGCCCATCTCATCAAATATTTTCATAATTTTAGCTAATTTTACTAGCCTAAAAAGGCAATTTTTCAAAAAACATCGGCTATAGTTGTGGGAACACTAAAATCTGAGGAGTCCTAAGGAAGTCCTCAGGAAGTCCTAAGGAAGTCCTAAGGAAGTCCTTGGGGAGTCCTTGGGAAAGTCCAGGAGTATAGTCCATGAAAACTCCTTGAGGAGTCCTTGAGGAGTCCTTGATTTTTGAGGAGTCCTTAAGGACTCCTTGGGTCGTGAGGACTCCTTGAGGACTCCTTGAGGAGTCCTAAGGAATGTGTGGGAGAGTGCAACATACAGCAATCATATTGAAAATTTTCCTTTCGCACTTTCATAACCTTGCTCCCTGACAATGCCGTGTCCTTCTCCCTACCCACCCACAAAGCTGACCCCCTCTTTGAAGGCAATCACATCATCCTCTGCCCCCTCCCAGCCCCCAACAACCCCACTCTTGCTTTTCGTACCTACCTCGACCCCCGCGACTCCCTCCACTCTCTCCTCCCCCCCCTCTGGCTATGCTCTGACAGCTCTATGCTTACATGGTTGTGGTTCCTTTCTTGCCTACACACACCCACTTCCCCAGCGACATCACTGGCCAGTCCATGCATTGTGGAGGTGCCACCACTCCCACCCAAGCCAGTATCCCCCTCGACCACATCCAGGCCATCAGCCATTGGGCCTCTTCCACCTTCCGAATCTACATCCATCAACACCTTGTCCTGCTCACTGCCCAACTCACTCCCTGGCCACCTTGATACCCCCCTCTTTTTTCTCTCTTCTATTTTTTCTTTTCTTGTTTCTTTTCCCTTTTTTCTCCCTTGTACTCACTCATCTTCTCATCATTTCCACTCATCTCCCTTGTTTCCTCTCCCTCCCTCCTCTCCCTCTTCATAGCCTCTTAGGCTTCGACTTGTTTATGTACTCCTTTCTTTTTCTCTAATACATATCTTTTTTGGGCCGCCCCGCTGTCATCAGGGCCGGTCACACCCCACTACTTTCTCTGTCCCTATATAAGGCTTTTTGTGAGGGAGGAATGATTAGTCGTAATGTTGAAGCCAAGTTCAAGCTCACACAGGGAGCCACGACTTGGCAGTCACTGCACCACATTTGACTTTTTTCTCAGTTTCCGCATGTTTATGCAAACAGCTGTAATTTGATTTATTAATATTTTTTTTCACACAAGACAAGGATTTCCAAAAAATATGAGATAGTCCTCATCTACAACCAGTTACATTGCATGAAACTGCATGACAATGAAGTAAAACCTCTGTAGATAACTTTTGGAGATGTTTAAAAAAAATCTGTTCCAGTGAAATGTTCAGAGAGTCGATCCAGAGGGATCTGTGTATTCAAAAGTTGGATTTTCAATCATTTGAAGGAGGAGATAGATATTTGGTCTAACCCATTGGTGTATGTTATGGAGGTGTCACAGTGCTTGATGGTTCATGATGTAACTGTTTGTGGATGAGGTCTATCTTATGAAAATGTCCCATATTCACTTTTGATATCATTGCAGCACCAAGTAAAATTGAGTAAAATTGTCACACAGCCGAAGTGTAAGTCACTGTCAAGATCGTTAACTCCTAGATCGTTGACCCCCAAAGATGCTATTCTGTATACTCCCCAAGATTCTGTGATAACGTGGCCTCGGCTGCTCTTGCTGTGGCTGCTGCTGCTGCGGCTGTTGCCCCTGCTGCTGTTGGTCCTGCTGTTGTTGGTCTTGTCGCTCCCGCATGTGTCTTTCCAGAACTCCCTCCCGGTTCACTAGCTCCTGCTGCGCTCTCCACAGGTCATCTAGCAGCTGAGGCCCCTGCCACCCATGCAGCACCTTCTCCCCCTGCTCCACAACCTGCCTTTCCAGCAGCTGCACCCGCTGCCGCCGCTCATAAACCCGCCCCTGATCCAGCAGTACCTGAAATCCAATATTTGTGGTGGTGGACCACGAACCAGCGGTAGAGGACACCGTGGAAACCGAGTGAGAGCCAGCCGAGTCGCTGTTGGCTCATGTCTGAAAAGAAAACATGAGAGGGTAACCTTTCGGGTTGGTAATGTGGGTCACCTGTAACTGTCTCTTCTGCAAGTAGATAATAGAGAAGTGTGTCGAGGAGGGATTGAGCTCTGGGTTTCATATGCCGGAACACGGGCTACTCACAACCAGATTATACAAGATTGACCGCTTCATTAAGGGCGAGATGATGCTGTCATGGGCGACAACGCTTGTTGTATTTGTCAGAATGTCAGCGCATGTGTAGGGGAGGTCAAGATCTTGAGGGACGCACCTCCTTCGCACGATCGATTTCTCATGGATGTCTCCAACCTGCATGGAAGATCAGCCTGCAAAGCATTCTGTCAGTGGAAAGGACAGTTATTTACCCTGAGGGGCACAGAGATCGTGAGCATCACTGAGGTGAAGGCAACGGTGAGGACAGTGAAAAGTGTGAAATGCATAGTTCAGATGGAAGAAAGTGCTCGAGAAGTTGTTGTGTATTGTGTGTGGGAGACCAGCTCTAAGTTCCAGAGAGTACTGTGGGGGCCTTTTATAATAACAAGTAGGCAAAGAGGAGAGCCGGCGCGTTGGTAAATCACAAGTAGAAGCTGAGAGTCTGTGCTGATGGCATGTCAATGCTCACCAGGGGTGATGGAAAAGTGCTCGATTTACAATTATTAATGAGTACACCGGATGAGGTCGCCATCATCAAGGATGGTGATGAAGATGGCGGTACACCCCACCACAGCCAGTCTGCATCGTCACCGTCATTCGTCATCCTCATCGCCACCACTCCTCTGGCCTTGCTGGTGATGACCATTGTTCATTGTCATCAGTATGGTTGTTTTTCTTGTTGTCTTCGTACATCAGCAAACCCTGATCCGAGAGCCAGTGCTATGTAGCTTAGTCATAGCAACCATAGCACATCAGCAAATTGACAATATGTCTGTAGGGTCTGGGGGGGTCTGGCCCAGACCATCCCAGACCGGAGAATCTCCCAGACCCTGATGTTAGATTCACAATTCGTCAGACCACCACCAGACAGTGCTGTCTGGACCAGACCATCTCCAGACCAATCTCAGACCACGCAGAACAGAAGAAAAACAATAAATTCATTGCAAATAAATTCCGTGCTTCTAAATTATGGGCACCCCAGTTGTTCCTTGGGGTGCGATTGGAGACGCAACATCTACCAAGCATGTAGAAACATCCACTGAAGAAGAGAAGTACCCATGCAGCTAATGTGGGCCGGATGGCCAATAGTAGCAGAGCCCCCAGGGACAGCATTGATGCAGGTTCTGGCGAGGAAGAAGGCAAGATCAAAGATGAATGTGAGCAGGGTTACAACTGCTGCAAATCCAGATATACAGGTGCTGAAGCAGGTCATAGCCATCTCCGACATGGGCCAAAAGACCGAAGACGGCAGATCCAGCAGCAAGGATAAGGGCAATGACATGAAGAAAGTTAGCCATTTGACAATGACCTGAGGGATTTTGATGGGTAATCTGTTCCCAACGAGGCCATTGATATCTGGTTGTATGTTTTCAAGTATATAAGCGCTCATACATATTGATCGACTTCACCCAATTAATATCTGTAATGTTTGTCTGTCGCATTTGGTACCTGGCATTTCAGCTTGGGTGTCATTCCATGTGTTCATGTTGACATGGGCATGATGTGCATCAGTAACATATGCAAAAAAGTCATACCTTTACCATCACTACATCCACAGCCAGTCTCTGCATTGTCATTGTCTGCAGTCAGATGCTGTGGATCCTTTTTGCTGTGGGCATTGTGGTGTGGATGTTGAGCTGTAGTTAGTCAGTAAATGGGGGGAGAAGAGAGAAAAAGTAAAAACATACTGAGGTGGGGGCGCCAGCTCCCATTGACACTGGACTTGTCGTCCTCTGCTGGTCACTGTTAGCCATTTAACTGCAGTTCCACCATGAAACTGCGGTTTTTGTGTGGGGTATGCTGTTCTGGAGAGTCAAACGTGTCAGGATAGACATGCTCGGCTCTCTGGGTCCTTTTACACCTCACAAACATTGTGCATATGTCAATTAACATGGACATATGCGTGTTTGTGAGGTGATTTGAAGGCAGCAGGGGCGTGTTGTCATGGTGTGTGTTGTCATGGTGCATGTCGTTGTGGTGTGTGTGCCCACATCATTCGGGGGTCCAGAGATAAGGCCATCATTGTGGTCAAGGTTGGTTGGTGGTGGTGATTCTAGTACAGTAGTAGAAGTCATAGATTATATTGAAAAACATACCTTTCAGGCACCATCCCATTTGCTTGTTTGGAATCCAGTGCCTCACCATATGGTGCATAGTGTTAGTGGTTGAAGTCAGGGACACGAGTCCAAGTGGTGGTGGTTGCGTGTGGCTTACATATTCTGTGAGTAGCCTGAGTTAAAATTTTAAAAACACGTAGCTTTGGCAGCGGGTGATGGACACCATCCCACCGGTGTTTGTTCTCATGCAATTGGATGGTCATGGCATTCATCATTGGCCATTGTTAGTCATTGGCCATTGTTGGTCGTTGTTGGTCGTTGGTTGTTGGTGAGTGGTCACACCAATCACAGATCGTGTGTGTAGTCCACTGTCTTGAGCAAAATTTAGCTACAATACTTCAGGTAAATGCAGTCCACATACCTCTACAAAAGCCATGGCCTGATGGTGTGGCTCCAGCTTTGAGATCTCAGGCCGGGCCAGGCACTAGGACTCACTGTTGGTGCCCCATGTCTCCATGGTGGGTGTGGACATATAAGTGCATCTGTAGCTTGACTGCGGGACTCCATCTGTGATATAAACCCAAACTGATGCTAGCAGTAAAGGGAGGCAAAAGGATTGAGCAGTAATGGAAACACATAAAAACATATACCTATGTGATCTCGTCTCAGTGGTAGTGTTGATATGTCAAGTTCCAAACAATACCTGGCACAACCTCTGAGCCTGCAACCTCTGTTGAGTTTGAACTTCATAAAAGAATGAAAAAATACCACTCTCAACTGGGCAGGACAACAACCGCAAGTGGTGATTTTAACTTTGGCAAAATGTATTCACTCAGACATTCGCACGGTTGAAAGCTGCACGGACCATTAAATTTAAATATAAGATAACATGATTCATAGCTAACTTACATTCGTTCAACATTCAATTATATGATCATTAATAAATGTCTACCGTCATAAGATAAGTTGAGGAAGCCAAAATGGTCTGTGGGTGTGAAATGGTCTGGGGGTCTGAGCCAGACCAACCAGACCCGAAAAGTTGCTGAGAACATTTTGCCGATTTGCTGATGCACTCATAGCATACTAGGGAGGTCCCCGATATATAGCCCTATGTAGCGTCGCTGGGCTCTATGTAGCATTACATAGCTTTGCCTGCTCCCTATAGAATACAATATAGGAGTGTACAGCCTGCTACCCCTGCCTGCAAACACACCATTTATATTGCTTATTTATTATTTAGGATTCCATTTCATTGTGATAAAATGAATTGCATTGATACGATGACCTATATACAACAGCAGATATGCTAATACTTTCATATCTATGCTGCCCCATCCCACCATTATGCTCTCACTGCACCACTGCCGTCACTGATGGGTACTATGCTGCTGCTGGTGCCCACCGGTACCGTGCTAGTTAGTCATATGCACGGGTATTGAAACCCGCACGGGTCACGGGTATGGGTCCACGCGGGTACGGGTACAGGTAGCCAAATTGGGACTGGTGATTTACCCGTACCTGTGTCACGAGTCCACGGGTTTTTCACGGGTAGTGTCACGATCCCGTGACACGCGACTTAGACCTCGACTACGCGGCAACTGCAAGACCAAATGTAACGAAATGAAGAAGGGCGAGATTAGGGGGCGAAAAGAGCAGCAGGGAGTGGTGCACCCACACTACAATAAGTATTTATTTATAGAGTTCTATCATACTGACTAACCAGACAACTACAGACAACCATGACAACGAACCAACTATGAGGACAGGGACGAGGGGATGAGGACCGCAACCGCAACCGCGACGATGGCAACTGCGATGATGGCACCCGTGACGATGGCAAGCCACGACGACGGCAAGGCACGACGATTGCAAACGACAACGACAAGTCACGACGATCACAAACGATGACGGCAAGCCAGGGTGATGGCAAACGATGACGATGGCAAGCGTGGCGGCAATGGACAATGAAGGCACAGAGAGGAGCAGTGGGGGTGGTGCACCCACCACCCGCTGCAACAGGTATGTCTTCCTTTATTGTAATTATACATTGCTATGCTACTGACTACAGCCGCAGATGCTCCCCAACCCCCACGCCCATGCCCACCCCCCTCAACCAGTGGGCCAACAGCAGATGCCCAGAGCAGCGCCAGCCAAACAGCCAACAGCCTGAGACATGCTGGCAATGGCATGCCCTCAACCCACCTCGCGAACCGGCATCACCGTGCCAATCGACACTGGCACCGCGTCTGCGAGGATACCACCTAGGAGACGAGGGGGAGACAAGGAGGAGACGAAGAGGCCCACCCACGTCACCTCGCGAAGATGCAGCGTGACGTCAATTGACGTCAGTGCTGTGTTCGTGAGGTAATGGGAGGTTGGGCCCTCTGGGGTAGACCCGTGGGTAAACCCGCGGGTTACCCGTACCCGTGGCACGGGTATGGGTTTCCACGGGTACGGGTACGGGTAGCCATGGAATACCCACGGGTTACCTGTGCCAATCACTAGTGCTAGTGTTGTGGCTGGCGCTGCTGGTCCTGATGTTGGTACTAGTGCTGGTGCTTGTGATGCCCATGTTGACGCCAGTGCCAGTGCCAGTGCTGGTGTCAGTGTTGGTGCCGGTATTGGTGCTAGTGCCCATGTCAGAGCTGTGGTGCCAGTGCTGGTGCCCAGATTGGCGTTGGTGCTGGTACTGGCATGGTGCTGGTGCCCATGTTGGTGCTGGCTGTGCAGTGGTGTTGGTGCCTGCGTTGGCGCTGGCGTCGCGTTGGTACTGGCGCTGGTGTCAGTGCTGGTGCTGGTACCCATGTTGGTCCCACTGGGTTCCTGCCAGCGCTCCTGCTGGTGGAGCTGCTGCCACTGCTGCTACGGGTGGTGGTGGTGTTGGTGGTGCCGCTGCCATTGCGCCCCCGCCATTTCCACTACTGGTGGTGGTGGTGGTGGTGCTGCCATTGCATCCCCACTGCCGCCGCTGGGTCCCTGCCAGTGCTGCTGCTGGTGGAGCTGCTGCTGTTGCGTCGTCGGTTGTCATCCACATTCCTGCCCCAATGTCATGTTCACTTTCGTGTAGTCACCATTGTCATTTCCGTGCCATTTTCATGGCCATGCAAGTTTCCATAATCATCATTATATAGATGCAAAGCAGTGAAAAAAACATTAGAACCAATCAAAAGAAAGAAATGTGAAGGCTTCAGCCCTCGCAGATGTACCTTATTTGCCTTGTCATCGTCGTCCTATGATCTGGTGGTCTTACATTGTCGTTTCCGTTTGTGTTGGTGTTCCTTTTGCATCCCATTTGCTCCCCATTTGCATTTGCGTTTGCATGTTCATTTTCACTTGTTGCCATCCCTTTTGTGTGCTGGTGCCGGTATTGTGGCTGGTGTGGTGCTGGTACTGGTACTGGCACCGGTGCTGGCCCCTGAGGGGGATTGCCCATCAGGGTTACAATTGCAAGTCAGAGGCACAGGATAGGGAAGGCCCCTACTTTACAGATACCTTAGTTGCTTCTCCAAATACTTCTATATTGTTTAATGTATCTCACGACTGACATGGCTAGTAGTAATTCAGGAAAGGAATGACATTACTCGTTCAACACTCAACCATCAACACATTTCAGCCCAACATGCACAATTCACATCCTGCACATTTAATAACCTCAGAGGTGATCAAATAAATCAATTTTGTAAGTTGCTACTACCAGGCATGAAATTATGCTGACAGATTCATATTTTCCAAGCAACGTCTCGACGGCCCACTGGCAGACTTAGCATACACAGTAGACCCAGTTGTTTTGGTCAACCCAATCACAGTTAAAGCTGCGAGTGGTAGGTACACATAGCGCAGTTATTGCTGCGGGGGTAGGTTGACCCAAATGACAGCTGTTTCTGTGGAAATGTGTTGGGGTAGGTTGACCCAGGTACAGCTCTTCCTGGTAAATGCCTGCTGGGTAGGACAACCCACTGTCAGCTCTGCTATGGGGTGGGTTAACCCAGAACAGCTATTGCTGGATATATGGGTTGACCCAAGGCCAGCCGTTCATGGAATGTAGGTTGACCTGGCTTCAGCTATTGCTGTTGGACTTGGTTGACTGTGGGCCAGCTGTTGCTGCAGCACCAGGTTGACCTGGGTCCAGTGTTTGCTGCGGGGTAGGTTGACCTGGTTCTAGCTCTTGCTTCATGGTACGTTGACCTGGCTCTGGCTATTGCTGCAGCACCGGGTTCAATGGCGACACATACAATAATACCCTGCACAAGGTTTTTATCCCTAAAGCCTTGTACATCCAGAAGTAAATCTCATCGTATCAAAGGAACTGGAAAACTTGGACCATAATGCCATAATAACATCACCAGAGATGTGTCTCAAACACGAAGGCTTCCGTGCACTTCTAAGCTCACCCAAGTTTGCTAACAAAATTGGGGCTTTCATTATTGATGAGGCACACTGCATCTCTCAATGGGGGGATAAATTTCGGCATGAATACGCCCAACTGGGCACCTTGCGTGCCTTCATACCTCTACACGTCCCATTTCTTGTCACCTCAGCTACACTTCCGGCACCTGTTCTCACAGAAGTACGATTAGCTATACATATGGATTTTCATAAGAGCAGAATCAAGATCTTGTTAACAACAGAAGCTGCTGGAATGGTATATCTCGAAAGCACTTGACAATGAATAAGCACTCAGGTACTTACAGGGCTGTGACATTCCACACATTGAACAAGTCGTACAATTCATGGTCCCAGAGTCTCTGTCAATCTGGATGCAATGCGCTGGGCGAGCCAGAAGGGATCCCACTATCGTCACGCATGCCTATCTGCTTGTTCAGCCAACTGTTTTCCAAGAGACAGGTGTCAATGATGAGGATGTTAATGAGAATGACCCACCAAAATACAAGAAGGACATTGAGGCAGGACTGCGCATGTGGATTGAGACCGAGTCTTGCAGAAGGGAAGTTGTTGATGAGTATTTCGACAACCCACCATGAAAACATACGTCTCGGGAACAATCCGGAACATGTGAACTGATGCCATCGTTAGATCCCACCGGTACCTGTTGTGATAACTGCCTCTTCAAAGCCTCTATGCATGCCATGCCGGCTGCTCAGACAATGTGCCCAGCGACTGCAAGTAGCGACACCGAGGACACACCCAGCCAGGATCCTGATGCAAATGGCAAGTGAAAGTTGACCAATGTAGCGCTGGGTGCCAATCGTCGAGACGAGCATCTGCAGGCAGCACAAGGACTCTTGGATAAGTGGCGATTTGGTCAGTATACAAAGGGGCCATGGGGAGTGCAGGGCCTCCTACCAGACACAGTCCTCACCTCGCTGGCATCCAAGGCCTGCTTGAACAACATGGATGATTTGGTGAGGGCTGGATGGAGTTTAACGATGGCAGAGAAGCATGGTGTGGAACTGCTGACAATTTTGGGCATGTTCGATACCAGATTTCAACTCGAGCGGGAAGCGGCCAAGAGGGAGCGTGCCGAGCAGAAGAAGCATGAAACTGCAGCTTGCCAAGAAGAAAAGCGTGAAGCTGAGAGGGCAGAATGAGGTCGATTGCGAGAGGAACGTGCAAGACAACCGAAGAAGCCTCGATTGTCCCATGCCAAGCAACCTGAAGCGTTCAGTGGCTCTTCAGCACACAATACTCCATTTGCGACAGCACTTACGGTCCCATCAAATGGTCAAGAGAATTTGCTGCCAAACTGGACAGCTCCACAGCCCACTCATTGGGTTGCCCAACCACCCCATTCAGTTGTGCCATCGCTGCACAGTCGCTTCCATGCTGCCACTTCTAGGCCATGCAATCATCTCACCACGGCACCGCATTTGCCTGAACACGTCCCGCATCCATATGCATCTTTTGCGCCTGCAGCGCCGCCACCTGGGACAGTAATTTTGGATGTCTATGGATGGCAATATCTTTTAGATCCGTATGGCCACGCAATGCCACTGGACTTGTCATCCCATCAATCTTAGGTGCACTGGTTCACTATTTCCTATTCATCAAGACTGACTCTACAGTTATTGTTCATTTTCTAGCTAATCCTCTTCAGTAGATCGCTCATATGAGCGATTTGCAAACCACTTGTCCATCGTATGAAGCTGCTCAAGGTTGATCATTCCTGTAGTTATGAAATCTGTAGTTTTGTCCTTAGGATTCTTGAACTTGGGACCAGTCTTGTGCACGTGTAACTCTGATGAAATATAGTGTTCCGCAACCTTTGCAACGTCCTGTTCTTTGTCTGGACTGCCATGCTTCGCACCGTAGACCGTTGCACCGAATTGGTGTTCCATATGTCTTTGGACTTTATGCAGGGTAGGTATTGCTGGCGAAATCTTCTGCATATACTCCCATGTAGCGCCAGGCCCAAAGGAATGATATGTAACCTGCACTGCAATGTAAGACACCGACACATCATGGTTTCAGCAAACCTACCTTGATATCTTTGATGTTCTGCTCCTGTCCTTTTTCAATTGGCAAATGTCTGTCACGCTTACCTGACTGATTACAGCTATTTGTGGAACTTAAAGTGGAAATGCTTCTTTTTTTTTTTTGAAAATTTCTAAAAACCACCATATCTTACTCAAAACATGAGCTAGCAAGTACACTCATATGTGAACACGCGTCACGTGAGGCATTGTCTTGCATGGAACAGCTTCCTGCTGATAGTGAATAGCATGGGTATGGGTAACCCATGCGGGTTTGTACCCATACTCGCACAGGTACGGGTACGGGTAGGGTTTCTCCTACCCACCAGCTTTAAAACGAGTCCTAGAACAGCCAAAACGGTCAAGAATTGGCTGAGATATTGTCAAAACAATCAAGGAGCATTGTTTTGACAATATCTCAGCCAATTCTTGACCGTTTGGGCTGTTCCAGGACTCAAAATGATGGGTAAACCCGCTGGGTTTGTACCCACGGGTCCACTGGGTGTGGGTATGGGTACATCCGTTTGTACCCGTGGGTTACCCATGTCATTCACTACCTGCTGAACAGCAAGATCAAGTTCACAAGCAATGCATCATGTGGAATATGGATGTGCTGCCATACCTCGAGTTGACAGATGCCATCTGTCTTGGAGATGTCGGTCGGATGGAGGATCTCCTCCCCACTCTACTCTTTTGTTTTGCAGCTGGAGGAAATCCCAAGTACACTATTGAAATACTCGAGCTGCTTCAAGGCCTGAAACGTGAGTGGATGGAGGAAATCAAGTGAGAAAAAATCATTTTCGAGTCACTGCCGAACTTATCAGATCAACAGAGATTATATTCGCAACTATTGTTGGTTGATTACAGCTATTTGTGGAACTTAGGGCGGAAATGCTTGTTTTTTTTTTTTTTGAAAATATCTAAAAACCACCATATCTTACTCAAAACGCGTTCAATTGCTCTAATATTTGGAATTTGAGATTCCACAGAGAATCTCTAGGGGACTGTCTCTTCAGAAATTTCAAATAGCTGCTTTAATTCTTTTCAAAAAAATAGAGTACTTTCTCTCTGTGACCAACCCTATTGGCCAACACAGACAGTTCTGGCTCTGAAAATATTATCTGCTATACCCATCTACATGCTCTAGGGAACTGCCAATTCACTTTTCTGCTAATGTGTACAGAACATTTATAATTAAATTTCTTGTGAAACTATTAGATTGAGTAGCATTGTTTTGAGCCAATTCTTGACCGTTTGGGCTGTTCTAGGACTCGTTTTAAGGCTGGTGGGTAGGAGAAACCCTACCCGTACCCGTACCCATGCGAGTATGGGTACAAACCCACATGGGTTACCCATACCCATGCTATTCACTATCAGCAGGAAGCTGTTCCATGCAAGACAATGCCTCATGTGACGCATGTTCACATATGAGTGTACTTGCTAGCTCGTGGAGTTTTCTGGGAGTCTCCACCTTCAGTTTGGAAAGAGACTGAACGTTGCCAACCACATGCCAACTGGCACAGAAGTGTGCCTTGCTGATGTGCCGAATCGCTTCATCGAGATGGTGCCAGAAGGGCCCTTTGGTGGCCGTTGACACCAGTCCCGTTCATTTCAATATATCAAAAGCATGTCGTAGACCACCAACCCCAGCAGATGTACCAATGTATTGCTTGTGTAATGAGTTGGCAAATGCCATCACCAGGTGGAACCACCCGAACATGGGGATCATATAGTCCATCCGGTCGTATGAGTTGAAATCCTCATGCCTGTATTTCCATAAACCCTGCAGCCTCTCAATTGTCATTTGGTCCCCGATCCAAGCAATGATACATTCAAGAGCCGTCTGAACCTTCTCCTCTTCTGTGTGCAGGCTCAACTGGGTGAACCACTCGATTAAGGCCTTGTCATTGTCCTTGTAGCTTGCTTCTTCAATTGGTGCAGTGCCAAGCATGAATTGCTGGGTACTGTATCACAGCCCGCAAGGGAGTTGGCTGACAGGACAAGGAGAGTCAAACTCAGGGTCATCACTGTAGGAGTAATCTGCGAATGCAGGGCTGTCAAGGAGGATACATAGGACTTTATGAACATGCTGTGATTCAATACATTCATCAGCTTCTCCACCAAATACAACATTGTTGAAAGCAAAGGGTTCTTTGCAATTTCTCGTGCGATGTCGCAGAAATGTCCGGTTAGTATCAGGGGGTAGGACTGCATCAAGTGGCAGGATCCAGACTGTTGCTGCACATCCACTTACAAAATGACTTTGGTTATGTAGCCACTGGGAGAAAACACGGAGAGGGACATTGATATTGTTGTGTGAGATGTGCCAAGGAGAGTGGTGGATTGCAAGCTTAACAGCCTCCATTGCATGATCCGACAGAGTGCCAAATGCATTTGCTGTCCACTTATGGCTCATTGTTACAGCAAGTCCATGTACCACATCAAAGGCTCTTGCAGATAGACCACAGGATTTTAAGTAGATCAACCATAATTTGGCCACTCAGCCTTGGTGGTGTGAACATGTATAATGACATTGAGATATTATATTGAGAATGATCTACAACATTGATGAGAGTTTGTACATAGACGGAACAGAAACCAGCAAACTTTGTCAGGATTCTTGTGAGAGTTCCAGACATCTTGACTTTGGCTGTAGGCAGTACAGCAAAGAATACCCCACAGCACTGGAGCTCGGCTTTGAACCTCTAAAACCAACTTCTCGAAGTCTAGGCTGGTCAGGGCTTCCTCTGACAGGTCTTTGGGTGGTGAGAGAAATGACACAGCTGATACCCTCATTGCCTTATCAATAACCTCCAGCACTCGTCAGGCAGAAAACTCCTCCAGGCTCCGATGTGCTCCTGCAGGTCTCTTCCCAGTCCCTTTAGCTGATCTTCTTGGAGGGTTGTACCATCTCTTGAGAATCCCTGGCAGTTCGTCGCTAACCATGAGAGCAGTCCTTTCATACTGAACTTTTGGATCAGAGTGACAACCTGCATCACCCCAGCTGAGGGTGTCGAGAAAAATAGGTAAATTAAGGCCCTGGGAGTTCATTAATATCAGCGTTTTCTTCACTTTGTCAGTGAGGTTTGACCCTGAAAGGCGGCTCTTTAGACAGTGAGTATTTTCTAGTGCAATTGGGTCCTGAGGCTCTTCCTCTTCATCAGAAAGTTCAGGTTGGCCATCGTTGGCTTCAGCACTTTCAAAAGGATCCTCAGGTTTGTCTCCATTGTCTGAATCAGAGTAGGGATCATACATTGCAATATTGTGACATACGTGACAATGTGATACAAGTGCATTGTTTAGTCACGAATTGCACCAGATGTTAGGGAGGCCATCTGATGGATGAACTTTACACAAATTTTGCCTCTGCTTGGATGTCCATCTGGCAACCTCCCTAACATCTGGAACCGAGATTATCTTCTCCCAAGATCTTGATGGTCTCAGCGCTTATTTGGATGGTCACGTGCGCTTGGGTGCATTTGTCGTCTATGTTGTCACACCACCTCTTTCGGTAGTCTATGTGAGCAATCCTAGGATTTTTACCCTAGTATCAAAATAAGAATAAGACAACATTTTCTGAACAACTGGGTCAGTTCATGCCTCTGACAACGGTCCACGCTCATTTCGCCTCGTTTCCATCAATCGTTTCCTTCCCCACCCTGGTGAATCCTTTTGCTGCGATTTCCAGATTTACTATGAAGTCACGCGTGCATGTCCTCCGTCCTCGTAATTGTAATCATTGTATTTGAATGCACTCAGAGCGTGCGAAGAGTGCATGGACTCATGTTGCGGTGTGACATTCAGACTCCGCGAGCTACCTATATAAGGGGCAGCTCCTGATCCGGTCTCAAGTTGATCCCCAGATCAGGCACCATCACGATGCGCCTCATTCGTCCACAGATCTCTATCTCTTGGCCCACCCACCTCTTCCCTTTTGTGGTTTTTCTTGTTCCTTGTGATTTGTCTCTTGTCTGTTCTGTTTGGGCAGATCGTCTTTGCCTGTACAGTACACCCAAATCGCCAGTTGTGTTTATGTAGATCTAGCTCCTTTTCCTATCTCAGACTAGACACATTCCCACAACTTCCAATTTCCCCCAAAAACCCACGACAAGAGTTTAGATCACATCACTATATACTCGCTCTGCCCTCCAGTCTAGCCAAGAAAACACGAGTTGCTTTATTTCTCAATTGAATCTTGTTTACCAAACGCAACCAATGTTTGCTGCTCCGATGTCCACCATTCGCACCAAGAGTTCAAGTTCAAGTTGACAAACATGTGTTTTCCCTTCGTTTCGCTCGGTGAGTGCCTGGTACTCCTTAGCCTGGACCTAGGCCAAACTGAAGTTTTCACTGCAACTCGCGCAGCTCTCAGGCTCTTGGGTTTCATGGCTGCACTGCCAAATGATGTCTCGCCGTCTGGAGAGGTTACTCTGGGTGGAGAGATCGACGTTGTGCACAAGGACATGTAAGCTCCAAGACACCCAACGGTTTTCATGTGCTAACATGCTAACAACACAAGTCACTCGATGAAAGCGGCAGACTTACAGAAACTTTGTCAATACTTTGCCCTCAGGCCAAGGGCGAACAGGAAAAATGAATATGTCAATACTTTGGTCACTTTCAGTGGAGATAAAAATGCTGCATTTCTTATAAACTGTGGGATCAGGACATTCCAGCAGGGCATCAACATATGCCATCATAAAGGCCCTCAGGCATCAGCCAGTGGCGGCTCAGGAGTTGTCTTGCCACAAAAACCGAAGCTTTCAACTCAACGTAGGGAAGCCTTGATGAGTACCAATACGTTGGCTGTAGTTGGCTCTGGAGATGCTCACGTCCCTCTTGGTCGAAATCTTCTAGATTGGGTGAGTGATTCTTTGTGCGAGTCAATGTATCGATATTGACTGTATGTTAGGCCAACGATGTTATGTCCCTCGAAGCCGTTCCTCTGCTAGCACGTGAAGTTGCCATCATATATCCCGCATCTTCCGCGCTGGTACCTATTTCTCACATTGTATCGGATGTCGTCAATGCGATTCAGTCATGGGGTGGAGTAGTGCAAGTGCAGTCACCAGTTCCAACCGTCACTCCTGCGCCGCCCATTTTGGCACTTGCTTTGAATCCCAATCCTGGCTTTTCATCCTTGACTCATGTTCCTGGTCTGTTAATTCCTGCTCCTTGGGGTATCATCAAAACTTGGGTTCTTGTCCTCGGAGATGGCCAACAGCTTCATTACAACGCCAATGATGTCCTGGACCCACCTGCCATCAATGTCACCGCAGAAGTTACAAAACTGGCCTGCTGTAGAGAGGGCAGCCTTTGTAGGCACGGAATCTCAGTGTTTTTGCGAGTCTTGTCGATGGGGTAAAAACCCAAGAATCTCTTCTTGTTTGTAACTATGGACACAAGCCACTATATAGGTACTATATAGTATCTATAACAAGAAACAAGGGGGAGAACTGGGAGAGGTGATTGGAAAGTGAGAAGAGCAAACTGAAGGAATGTAGAATAGAGGGAATAGAGGGAATACGTGCCCAGGGAGATACCAGTCTCGACACTGCATCTGGGATGATTCTTTGACCCAATGGGAAGCTTATCGCCACTCGTCATAAAAGGGATTCCCATTGCACTTAAGCACTGGTGGAGTGTATACTCACATCACCGAAAAGGTAGTAAGATTTGGACAGGCATCAAGCAAACCTGGCATTCCTGGAAGGTTTGTGAATGAGATAATCTGGACCTGGCTCTCATGAATTTTTTGCTTGTAGTACATTATGACTGAATATCAAAACCTGGGAACAGAGGATTTCTGGGCAACATGGTCAAAGGATGGAGTAAGGTACTGTGCATCTAAAATATTGGCTGGACTGCAGGAGGAACAGAGGAGGCAGGATAAAGAGATAGTGGATCAAGTGAGGACAGAGTATGATGGAGGTGGTTTTGAAAGGGAGTTTGCATACAGGAAAGTGAGCAAATTTGGTACTTGCTCCAAAAATTCTGCCATTGCAAGTGTTACGGATCACTTCTGCAGCGGGCTCTGGCAACAATCAACTTAACTAGGGATCGGATTCCAGAGGAGAGGAGAGCAGTTTTCATTGTTGCTTACTACTAAGACAACACTGCTACGAGGGTGGGTTCATGGTACAATGTCATTGTGAACCGTGGGGGTTACCCAAGATAAGGGGGTCTGCCCCAAGAACCAGACTAAACGTAAGGAAAAGAAGAAAGAAAAAGTCCGAACCAACAACAAGAACAGTAGATATAGTGAATGGACTTGAGAGGAGGTAAATGGGAATCCAACCATGAAGCTACAACATGTCCAACTACACCTTATGTTCACCATGAAGCATACATGAGGCATCCTCATGTCGATGTTCTCGCGATCCAACTGGAGGCCTGGGTGTCATTGAGGATGGAAGAGGTCCGGATGACTCGGATGATTTGTCATCGGATCATGTGATGCACAGAGTTGCCTATTCGGGGTCCACACTTGCTGTAATGGGCAAATGCGCAGTCTGGCAAGTGCGATGCACGGTCAGGTCGAAGAGGGGTATTGTCCAGTGTGGGATTGGTGAAGGGAGTGTCTTGAGGTAGTGTGGATATAGCGGCAAGGTTGGTGTGAAAGAAAACAAAGGAATGTATGGAAGAAAAACCAACTAAGACAGTGGGCTAGTCGAGGTCAGACATGTGAACAGCATAAGCTGTACCAGATGACAATGTCTGTGTCAATGACATATTGAGGGGTGATGTCTTGTCCTGTGTGTAGAACTACATGGTCTACCTGATGTCGGTATTCGTCCAAGAAAGGGTATTGTTGTAAGTGAGTGTGGGAGGTATCAAGGTTATGGATGGAAAAGGATAAATGAATGTGGGTCCAGGTTTTGAATCATGGCACGAGTGACAAGCTGTGGGAATAAGATGTCGGGTACTGCATTGAAGCAATGTTGTGTGAACAATAAACGATAGGGGTTGGTTCACTGTATTGGGAAGTCGTATGGTCTGTGGTCAAAGTCTGAAGGTATGTACTTCGGCAATGGTCGGATTAGAGAGAACAGTGAAATGTCTTGTGATCGGGGATTGTTCAGAGTTCACATACAGGTGAGGAATGTTGTCAGATCGTCAGGGAGGATAATGGTAGGCACAGGGTATGAATATGGAAACCAAATATCCAAGAATGGCAATTGTCAATTATGTGTCGATATATTGTCGAGGTGGAAGTTGGAAGTATCAATGGTGGAAGGGTTTCGGTACTGATGCCAAAGATAGAGCATAACAAGGTAAAAACCGATCAGGAAGGTGATGGCAATGCTGCCAATAACAATTACGGTAATGAGCTGTGTCGGGAGTACAGCCATTGTGAATCGGTTTGTTGTGGGATGAAGTCAACAATATGTCAGGGTGAGGGAAAAGACAATAGCAATGATGTCCATCGGCAAGGAGACTATTCGGGTACAGCAAGGTAACGTGGGGATATGTCCATGGTCGGTCTGGATTGTTCTAGAAGAAAGGAAGAAAAGAGAACAAGGACAAGAATAAACAATGATGTCCAAAAGAAGACAAAAGGTAAAAGGAAACGAAAAAGGAAGGTGTGATAAAGCGGAATCGTCATGGTGGGTAACAGAATTGGAATTGGAGTTGCAGAGTTGAAAAACATAACAGCAAGTCATTACCGTTTGATGAAGGGTCTGTAGTTTCATTTTTTGGACTGTTGGAGATATGAATGGAAGTGTTTTGTGTGATGCTTACATTAAATGCTGTCTTGCTGTATATATGTGTCAATGCTCACACATGGGAAGATAATATTTCCATCTTGAATAATGTGTAGATAAATTGAAACTATTTATATTGTTATCTGTAGTACAGATATTGTACAGAAAATCAATACTAGAATGCCAACTCCATTTCCAGAAACCCTGCTCTTGTATGTAAGGCCTGAAGAATCAACTGTAAGCATTACAGCCTATTTTGAAAGGCTGGTCATAATCAACAGTTTTTGTTTTGAATGTTTGACTGGTAGTGGTTGACAAGCAGTCACATGCAGCTTTTGAACCAATTAGAAAATGTAGACTTGTATATGATATGAATGTTTTGTATTCATGAAATACTGTACTAATTACGAGTCCCTATAAGGGAATCATTCTATACAGTGGATTCTCAAACTCAGGGTCACACTCTAATTTGCCAAGCTGTGGGAACAATTTTGTGAAACTGTGGGAACAATTTTAAAGCCCTGGGTATAATTATGAAACCGTGTGACTGGGCGGAGCTGACCGTGAGATTTTGTTGTCCCAATCAGAAAGAACAATAATGCAGCCGGATCACAGGTTCCAAATTGTGAATAAGTAATCCTACAAATTAACATGAGTGGAAGGCAGTGAAGATTGCTCTGTGACAGGTTCGACCAGTGTCCCAGCTGTATTCTGAGGAAGTGCCAGTGTAATTGACAACCATATATGAAATATGTCTACAAATACATATATTGTGCAATAGGGATTAGAATTATTTGCAGGAGAAACATCGAACACTGGTCAGACAGGGTGGACAGTGTTCAACAAGCTCTTTGACAAGTGTTCAAACTTCAATCTGAAGCATTACAATTGCATAAATAAAGGTATGTACAGTTTATGAGGTGTAGCTAGATTTACAATGCGCATTGAGTTTATTAATGATGCACTAGTCGAACACCTGTTGAACAGGCCAGTTCAACAGTGTTCAACAAGCTATTCTAGAAGTGTCCAAGCTTCCATTTAAAGCATTATAATTGCATAAATAATGATACGTACATTATATGAGGTGTAGCTAGATTTACAATGCATATTGACTTTATTAATGATGCACTTGTCGAACACTTGTCGAACAGGCCGAACACTGTTCGACAAGTGTTCAACAAGCCATATCTACGTTAATATATATTACACTTAATTTATTAACTGCCAACTTTATGGACCAATTAAATGGGGATACACATAGGAGATGGATGAGGAATTTTTGCCATCAAATAATATTGAGATATCCACTCAAATATTGAAATTATTTCGTCGCTATCATAAGTCCAAAAATGTCAAAAACATATCGTTATCCACTTTTTACAATGTTTTCGGACTTATGATAACAACAAAAATCATTTTAATATTTGAGTGGATATCTCAATATTATTTGATGGTAAATTCCTCATCCATCCCCTGTGACAACTGTAACAAATCCCCCTTGTATGGTGGCAAGCATAACCATCACTCCAAGGAAAGCTATGACTATTCAGTACCAGAATATTAGGTATGTTATGAAAACATTCAATTGAATAAAAACATTATAAAGCTTCAGGCACACCTTATGATGTTTTTGGAAGAGCTTACAAATAAGATAATGTCATATGATCAATCCAATTGTGTTAATTGTTGTTCATGATCCGAACCACTTAACTAGTTAAATAGACACATGGGCGGTGCTTTCTCTTACTATCATCAATCCACATGAATCTCCACGATACCATCCATATCTGCATTGCGGTTTTGACTTATCTACATTTCCTTGCAAACGCAACCATATTTCCACAACTATGCCAAGACCAACTTATGTATATCTCTCTTGAACCAATTTCTGCTCCTTTGATATCGACCTTGGCCCAAGAATTGGGTGTTTTTCAAAGAAAACTCATAGAACATGAGTTTGCCCCAGATCAGGGCGATGCAACAATACTGATGCAAATAAATGCAACACAATGTGTAAAATTCAATGAAATCACAAAGAATACTTTGACACTCAATGCATTATTCGTTTGGACTACATTTAAAGATACCACGTTCAATATGCAATTACGTTCTATTCAATATGCCAGAACATATTTCTTACCTCCTAAATATCTCTTTGCTTTGTATTGTCTTCTCAAACCTATCACTGTCCAATGTCATTGTAAAATGATCAAAGCATTGCTCATGCGATCGCTATTGAGACGACATGATGTCAAATCATATTTATTTCATTGCATTACTAGTTCTCTATCACATGCAACGTTGCTGTGGACCACACTATGTTTCATAATATGGCATAGCCGTTCAAACATAATTGTGTTCAATTTGAATTTATTCAGAAACTTGTTTAAATCTTTATATATAAATTCCATTCATAGATATGACTACATTGGTGGTGGTAAACGAATACCAACATTCAAGTTTAGCTTTCTTCAATCTTTCATGTTACCGTCTAATAATATCAACCATGATTCTGACATATTATTCGAATATGTGGGGCATATTGATGAACAAACAGCCAACACTTTATATGAAGATAGAAAAAAATATGTATGTGTTAAAATGCCTTTACATGAACTTCTGCCAAAGTTGACGGTGAAGGATATTGGTGAAATAACAACAATACATGGTATATATTTGTCAAAGACATTATGAAGATTACATGGACAAGATCTATCTGTGGCATTAATGAGGCATAATTGTTCAGCTTGTGATACTCATGTTTCTATTTTTCATGTGCATGATATTAAATCAAATAAAGATAAGTGTAAAGAGTGGTACAAATGACAACAAATGACAGAAACATATGAGTGTGGAAAAGAAGAAACTCAGACTAAAATGAAAGAAGAATTAGACAAGTCAGATGAGCAATCATTTGCTCCTCCTCCACCATCTATTGAATTGAAGGAAACCATAATCAGCAACTGGTGTAAAGATACATCACCTGGAAATTTCCAAGAAGGGGGCTGTGCTGTATATGGTCAATTGTTTGTATTGAAAAATATGTATTTATTATCTACAACAAAAGTCAATCTGAAAATATTATTCAGAGAACATATGGGAATCACAAGACATGAACGAAATCATTGTTCTGATCCGATAGAGGATATTAAAGGTCTAGTACTAGATGACACATGTAAATGGATATGCAAGCCATGTTTGGTCAGCCTGAACAAAGGTCAAACTCCCAAATATGCTTTAGCAAATGGCCTTTGGATAGGCACAATTCCTGCACAACTTCGAAATCTAACATTTGCTGAACAACTTTTGATTGCCCGTGTGCGTCACAATAAATGCATTGTGTGTGTGTCATCTGGAATGCATAAAATGAAAGAAAATGCCATCATGTTTCAAAACCCAACCCCAAAGATATATCAACAATTACCTCCAACAGTTAAAGAACTTGATGAAGTACTAGCCATTTTTACTGGTCCTGCTAGACCAACTCCAGAAGACATGGAGCAAACACCTTTATTGGTTCACAGAAAGCGAGTTTCTGCAGCTTTAGAATGGCTTAAATTAAATCACATAGACTACTATGATTTAGACATCTCCTATGAAAATTTAGAACAATATCCAGAACATGGAATCCCTGTTGTGGTTGCATATCAACCAGCAGACACAAATAAGGAACCAGAAGCTACTAGTGCATTTGACAATGAAGATGAAGATGGTGTGGAAGATGGACCTTGTCCCTTTGTGGTAAGTGGAGTAACTGGCAATAACCTTGATATTACAAGTCCAAAGGCATTAATAGCTAGAGCGACAAAGCACTTGATAGATGACCATGGTGGTGTTCTTTCCATAAGCCATGCTAGAAATCCAGAATCATTCTTTAATAATCCTCAGTTATATCCTATGATGTTCCCCTGCCTATTTCCATATGGCTTGGGTGGTATTAGCAGCATTGACAAGGATGTTTTAAGCATCAGTGATATGATGCACAAAAGGCATCTTCTGATGTACCATGACAAAAGATCTCAAACTGATCCCTATTTTACACTGATTGCATTCAATCAGGAACAATTAAAGACAGTACAACTGGAGGATATTTATTGACTAATAAACATAATTTCAATGATATTGCAGATCGCTTGATGAATATCAATACAGCTGTTTTAGATGATCTCTCTAAAAGACTGTCTGTAGGTGATAGAGTCAAACCAGATACCCCTGAAGAAAAAGCATGTTATAGGCTCATATCAGACTTGGATCATGTAGCTGGTCAGGTCAAAGGTTCAATTACTAACAAGAAATACATGCAAAATGAGATTTGGTCTCTGATATCCTATATTGGTGCCCCGACTTGGTTTATCACTTTTGCACCTGCAGACATCAATCACCCACTATGCTTATATTATGCTGACAACAAAGAAAAGTTTTATCCTAAACTACGTCTACCCCAGGATTGTTACAAACTAATTGCAAACAATCCAGTTGCTGGAGCCCGCTTCTTTCACTTTACTACTGAAATGTTCATCAAACATATATTAAGAATAAATGAATCTCATCCTGGCCTGTACAGAAACACATCAGGTTATTATGCAACGGTAGAGGAACAAGGACGTCTTACCTTGCATCTTCATATGCTGTTGTGGATAAAGGGATGACTTACACCTCAGGAAATACATGACAAAATTATGGGTGAAAATTCCGACTTTCAGAAAAGATTAGTGGAATACTTGGAAAGTTTGTGTGTAGGACAATTCATGACAGGTTCTAAAGATGAGGTATCACAGAAAATGGAACAGACAATGTCGAAACCTGAATATCAACCACCAACATGTGTCATGCCAGATCCACCATCATATAATTGTTCCATGAATTGTCAATATCACGACAAAAGATCAACATGGTGGCAAAGGTTTCAAGATGTTGTAGATGATCTTTTATTGTGATTAAATGTACATAACAGGCATGACGGCAAAAAAAAGCCATACTGTCTTAATTCAAAAGGTGAATGTAAACAACGATTTCCCCGTGATATCTTTTAACAAACTTTTGTAGAACCTAACACTGGTGCTCTCAACCTCAAGCATGGTGAACCTTGGATGAACACGGTGACACCTGAAGTTACATATATGCTACAATGCAATTCTGATGTGACTAGTGTTGCCGAAGTTCAGTTCGGTCCGGTTCCGACCCTTTTTGGCGGAACCGCGAACTGAACTTCGGGTCCGGTTTGGCACATGGCCAAACCCGGACCCAGACGGCGTTGAACCGTCTCTTCGCGTTCGGCTCACCCCGTCCGTTCTCCTCGCGAATGGCAGGCGCGTATCAATAGATACGGCGCTGCACTTCGCGAGGTAGATGGGTGCGGGGGAGCCCTCCGGTGTCCCCAAGGGATGTGGAGGGACGGGGGGTCTTGTCCCATGGTCCCTGCGTGGCATTGCCAGCGCTGCTGCTGTGAACTGTTGTCCTCGTTGGGGCGGTGGTATGGTTGTGGTGGTGTTGCTGCCACAGCTGCTGCTGCTGCTGCTGCTGCTGTTGCCGCCGTTGCTGCTGATACTGCTGCTGCCGTCGTTGCTGCCGTCGTTGCTGCCGCTGCCGGCGCTGCTCCTGCTGCCGTCGCCGTTGCTGCTGCCACTGCTGCCGCTGCTGTCGTGGCCATTGCTGCTGCCGCTGCTGTTGCCGTTGCCGTTGCCACTGCTGCTGCTGCCGGCATTGCTGCTGCTGCTGCTGGCCGTCGTGGTTGTCGTTGCCGTTGTTGTTGCCGCCGCTGGTGGTGGTGGTGGTGGTGGTGTTGCAGCTGTCGCGCGTCCGTTGGCATTGGGTTGGCGTTGGGTGGTCATCTCGCGGCCGTGGGTGTGGTCACACTGCGGTCGCGGTCGAGCTTCCTGTAGCAGACAACATTAGTAAAGTTCAGGAAAGTAAAATACGTACCTGTGTTCATGAACGCGACATTGTGTCGCGTTCATTGGCCTTGCGTTGTTGCGTGTTGGTGAAGAAAGCTCCCTGTAACGGTCACATGATACCGTTTAACACGAAAAAGTAAGTAAAGGAATGCGAAAAATAAATGAAATAAATACCTTAAAAATATCCCCGTTCGCGGTTTGGACGCGGTTTGGAGCCGTTCAGGAAATCCGGCAGGCCTCGAAACCCGGAACTGAACCCGCGGTCCGGTTCAGCACTTGGCTGAACTTAGACTGAACCTAGGGTTCGGTTCGGGGTTTGAACTGGGTTCGGCTAGGTTCGGAACCGAACTACGGCAACACTAGATGTGACCAGCTTATTATCAGGTACTGCTATAAAGGCCATAGTTGCATACATAACAGATTATATCACAAAATTCTCCTTGAAGACCTATAGCACTTTTGAAGTAATAAAAAGTATTTTTGATAAGAATTTCGAAATGATTGGTGGCGACCTGAAAAGGAAAGACAAAGTCAGAAAACTGTTTACACAAATAGTCAATTCACTCACCTCCAAAATGGAAATTGGTGCTCCAATGGCTTCATTATATGTCCTTGGAAATCCTGATCACTACACCAGTCATAAATTCGTGCCATTCTTTTGGAGATCTTATGTTAAAGAGGTTATCAGTGCATGGTCTGATGAAGACATTGCTAATATATGTGAAGACCAAAATAATGCACAAAAGGTTGTTATTGGTAAGAATAATGGCGCATACATTGGACTTTCCAATATAAATAATTATATGTTCAGACCAGCCTTGTATGATAATGTATCACTATATGACTGGATACGTCTTGCCACTATGGAACCAAATAAAAGACGCACCAAAACAAAGACCAAAAGGGCCAGAAAAGAACCAGTGCAAAACCATATTTTTGACAATTTAGGCTGTGATAATTTGTCTGACTCTTTCACTGAACCTACTAATGTTGAATATTCCCGTGATGACAACTTGTCTGATGTCGTTGACAATGATATACTCATGGAGATAGATGAAATTCCAAAACCTGATAGTTTAAATAGAAATGCAGGTTCAGAAATAGCTGATAAAACAAATGAAGTTGATCTCAATAAATTGACAAAAATTGAAAATGATTATACTTTACATCCCAATCATCCACAATATCTTACCCACCATGCCAAAATGAAAGGGAATGATCCCTTCATAGTTCCTAATTTTATTCCAAACACTTTGCCAAGGGCTGAACGTGGTGATCGAGAATATTATTGTTGTACAATGTTAACATTTTTCATGCCATGGAGAAGTGGCAAAGAACTCAAATGTAAATTACAAACATGGGATAATGCTTTTATAGACCATGAGTTTTCTAAAAGAGAGCTGGAGATCATGAAATACTTTGGTCTGCCATATGACTGTTTGGATGCAAGAGATGATTTCTCTGCTAAACGTCAGAAGAATAATACTGCAGATATAAGGTATTCATGGGCAACTTCAAATAGTCTTGATGAACTGGATGACATGCACATTACTGAATTAGCACTTAATGGCGACGACTTCAACAACAACATTGATGAAGACAATAATGACACAGAAATACTCCTGAAACTTGGTCATAAAGGTCAAAAGAGGAAGGATCAAATGCTGATAGCTGAAAGAACTTTGAAAAGGTCAGGATGGCTCGATGATTGTATTGATGGTACCCCAGAGATAGGACCATTGATATCTATAGAACCATCTGTAGTACAATCAGCAAAATTTTGGAGAGCTGCAGTCCTTGCAAAGAAAAAAGAAATCATCAATGACAGAAATAAAAATTTACCAACAAACACAGCAACCATAGATAAATTGGCAAATTTCCAATATAATGATGTCAAGATAGTGGATGCAGCATACATCAACCATATGTTTATTCCTGCAAACAGAGCTGATCGTCATCTTATTGATATAACTATCAATGATTACAAGTTGAACACTGACCAAAAGAGAGCATTTCATATCATTGCCAATCACTCTACCTTGATTAACAGTTCTGATAAGCTATGCATGTATCTTGGTGGGATGGCAGGCACAGGGAAATCACAAGTCATCAAAGCATTGACTAGTTTTTTTGGTAAACACAATGAAAATCATCGATTTGTGGTTCTTGCACCAACCGGTGGTGCTGCTGCCCTTGTAAATGGATCCACATATCACTCCATTCTTGGAATTAATCAGGGAGGATCATCACGTTCCCTTGCACAAGTCCGTGCCAATCTTGATGGTGTGGATTACATTTTCATCGATGAGGTGTCAATGTTATCTTGCAGAGATATGTATAAAATCAGTGCTCAGTGTGCAAAAGCACGTGGTGTTTATGATGAACCCTTTGGTGGCATTAATATGATATTTGCAGGAGATTTTGGCCAACTTCCACCAGCTATGAGTGGTGCTCCTTTATACTCTGGAACCGTTGGTGTCCAAATCAATTCCAGTCAAACTATAGCAAATCAGGAAGCGGCTATAGGCAACGCTCTTTGGCATCAAATTACAACAGTTGTTATATTACGTGAAAATATGAGACAAACCAATCAGTCAGAAGAAGATGTCCAACTGAGGCTTGCTTTGGCAAACATGAGGTACAAAGCATGTACTCCCAATGATATTGCATTTCTTCGTACTCGTGTTGCAGGAAAAGGTCCAAATGATCCAAAATTAGCCCAAAAGAAATTCAGGAATGTGTCAGTTATAACTGCATTGAATGCACAAAAAGACAAAATCAATGAACTTGGTATTCAACGTTTTGCTGCTGAAAATAGGAGACCATTGACATCATTCTATTCCATAGACAGATGGAATGATCCTACTAGTTCCAATAGCAAAAGAAAATCTCATCACATGTCAACAATTTTGGATCCTATTCGACACACAAAGATATTGGAACCTTCACTCCAAAAGCTACTTTGGAGCCAACCACATGCATCATCCTCTGATCATATACCAGGAAGATTGGACTTATGTGTAGGCATGCCAGTGATGCTGAGAAACAATGATGCGACAGAGTGCTGTATTACCAAAGGAGCAGAGGGCATAGTTGTGGGTTGGCAGAGTGCAATAGGTCCTGAGCAACAAACTGTACTGGACACTTTATTTGTCAGATTATTGAATCCTCAAAAAAGAATTAACATAGAAGGACTTCCTGAAAATGTGGTGCCGATTACAAAACATGTCACGTCCACCATGTGCTCATTACCCAATGATGATGTGATATCTTTGTCAAGAGAACAAGTGTTGGTACTGCCTAATTTTGCAATGACTGATTATGCATGTCAAGGACGTACTCGTCCTAACAATGTAGTTGACCTCAGTAGTTGTAGAAACCACCAATCCTATTATACTTGCTTATCAAGAAGTGCTTCTGCAGCAGGAACTATCATCATGCAAGGCTTTGATCCTAAAGTAATTACTGGGGGTGCTTCTGGATATCTCAGGCAAGAATTCAGAGAATTAGAACTGCTTGATGAGATTACCAAACTGAAATATCAAGGACTATTACCAGACCATGTCAAGGGAGATCAGCGAAATTCTATCATTGATTGATTTAGAAAATGGAAAGGAAAGTCATATATTCCAAAAAACATTCATCATGCTATCGCATGGAAAGCCACGGAGCAACTAAATCAATACACAACACAGCCCTCTCCATGGCAATTAATTAAACCTATGAACAAAAATCAAAAGGCAGATTTCAGAAACCTCAACTTTGTTCCTGCAAAAGGAACTGTTCCAATCACTGTCACTCATAAAAATTCGACGGCCAATGTATTGCAAAATAAAAAACGAAAATTACAACAAGTTGTAAGTTCATCTTCCATAGTGAAAAAAAGACAAAAAACAAGTACTATTGAATTAAATGAACCAAAAGGGTTTATATGGGATGCGCAAGATTGGAGCTGTGCTTATGATTCACTCTTGACAATATTACTAGCAATATGGAATGAAGATCCATCAAGTTGGAAAAAAAGATTCAATAGCATCAATGAAATATTAAAGATTTTGAGCTTAGGATTCAAACGATCCAAGAATCACACAACAGATTTAGAAACAGTTAGAAATACAATCAGACATTTATTGCATCAAGATAAACCCGAAATATTTCCTTATGGTCAAGTTGGCATTGCCATAAGTGATTTGGCCCATTATATAATGAAAGCAAATGAACCAATGACTTCAACTTGTCTTAAATGTATCAATTGTGAAAACATAACCATTCTGGAAAATGATAGATGTGACGCCATCTTTCATTGTTCATATTCATTTTCTGGAACAATCTCAACATGTCTTGCTCAAATCATAGTTAATAGACAACGGCACAAATGTCAATTGTGTTGGGGAGAGATTACTAAATTTATTGCATTTAACAAAATTCCACCTCTAATCATGTTTACAGTTGACTCTATTGAGAATTTAATAATTAGTCAAGTTATAAACTTGTCAATTGATGACATATCCACTGCTTACACGTTGAGAGGAATTGTGTACTTTGGTGATGCACATTTTACTGCCCGCATATTCATCAACAGTATGGTATGGTTTCATGAGGGTATATCAACCAGATCAATTTGTATTAATGAAGGTGATATAGATGACTTTTCAAATATTAATTTATTGTCATGTAATGGTAATAATGCTGTACTGTTTATATATGCTCAATCTTAATATGTGTTCTCTTGCTAAAATGAGGGACGAGTAACATGCCATGCAAAGCAATGGCCCACACCCCACTAGTCTGGAAGTCAGAAACCGAAGCAAATAATTTATATTTCCTGATCGATATCTTCCATCCTAATAGTTAATGTATTTTGTAGACAAATAGGATTCATTTTTACAGAATATCAGGTCGGTATCTATGGCTCAGATAGTCTAAACAATTGAGTTGATTTCCACGTTACGGATATCAGTGGGAATATTTTAAGAATTTGACTAGTTTTCTGTATTGCAAATACCGCTACAAAATAAGGAAAACAATAAGAGCAAGAATAATTATACTTTCGGGAAGCACTATTTTGTCTCTAGAAATTGTTTCCAGAAATGTTTATTTTCTGTATAATATCCGTATTGGAGATAACAATGAAAATAATTTCAATTTATAAGTCATTATCTAGACATTATTTGAAGCGGAGATATCTTCCCATGTCTCCTGTGTAAGTCTCCAATTGAGCCTTGCAGCTCTTTAAGTTATGAGTCCTGATCACGGTGACAGTAAAGGAAGACAACCCGAAAGAGCGGAGTACAAAGAAGGCCTCGACGCTTTGGAAATTGCCGTGACAAATAGTTTGGCCGGTCCAAATTGACCTAAATTTGGTCATGGCAACTTCTGAAGCATTGAGGCTATCTTCGTTCTCCGCTCTTTCAACCTTTCAACCTTTACCATGAGACTTGTGTTCCAGGAATTAGCCCGGGTAAATTTACCCTAATTTGTTGGTAAATTTCAAGGGCCTGAAAGCTCTGGGTGAATTTGGGTGAATTTGGGGTGGCACTGGAGAGTTGGAGGCAAGCAAGGCTCAGACTGTACCATGTCAGTTATGACATTGCTCAACAGCACCAGACGCAGCAAGCAGCTTATATCCAGTGTAAGATCATGTCAAGATTTCGAAAATGGCATTGCTATGACCCTAAGGTATAAGAGTTTAATATAGAACATGCAGGTATTAATCGGCATGAATTGGCATCTGGAAATCCACTCCAAAGCCTGCCCCGACTATCGAGTGCAGTTCAATAAATATGTATGTAGAACTATGATTGTATAGAGGCAATGGGAAAACCACAGGGAGAAGGGAGAAAGCAGGACAGCACTGAGAGTGCATGGGGATATGAGGAGAGGATAGGGAGAGCGAAGGGGTGTGCTGGAGGTGGGGGAAGTGTGGAGAGGGTGCAGAGGGTGTAGGAAGGGTATAAGAGATGCCAGGAGGGTGTGGTGAAGCCATAGAAGGGTCAGAAGAGTGCAGATCACAGAAATTGTGATTGCGCAGTGAAAGTGGATGAAAAAGCTTGAATGAGGAATCAATCGGAAGCGGTGAACGAGCTCTTGAAGATCGAGTGTGGAATGAATGAAAGACACCCTTTGGTTCCTGACATATGATCCAAACTTTCCAAAAACAATCCTTCTATTCCTCCACAACTACTGAACCAAATCTTAAGATATGGACCTGGGTCCAGTGAGTCCGATGGCGGTCGAGTTAAGAATCAGATGAAAAATGAGCAAGATTGACCGGCGGCAAGTTTGAGTGACAAGCAATGGGATGGTGGTTGGATTATGGCTCCAGTGGGCTAGATTATGGCCCTGTTGGGCAGGGGACAATGCCTAGATTACAGCTCTAGATGGGCTAAGTTCCTTGGCAGGATTGCGGCTCCCATTTTGTGCTGGTGGTGATTGGCGAAAAAAGAAAATGTCACGTCGTCATTTTTTTCACTCCACCTTGCACCTTTGACATGCTTTGTCTCTCCGGTAATCTTCATATGTCCATGCATCCCCCTCCTTACTGGGTTTACATTGCTAAATCGTAGGTACGTGGTATCACCCAAGTGCTCATGGGTGGTATTTTTCTGTTATTTTATTTTTCCGGACTTTGTATGGCGCATGTGGCAGCAACGACAATGACAACACCTATGTGACAATGATGGATGGATAGGATACAAGGAGAAGTGCAGTGGGAAGTGGTGCATCCACCCTGCTGAACAAGGTAAGTCTTTTTTTCTGTTCTAACTAAGCAAACAACTTATCCAATCCGAGCGTAGCCCCGCCTGCAATGGCAATGGATACAATGAACCCCGCCGACAAACGGCAATGAAGGGTGGAAAACGCCTGACTGGGGACGATGGTGGCAATGGTGGGCAACAATGAAGGGGAGGTAATGGCAACAACGGTGAAGGTGACGGCAGTGACGGTCAGTGAATGACAACCACAAGAACAACGCTGATGAAACAGACAAGGATGGCAAGGCTAGGCGGGAACACCCACATAGTTGCACACTTTCCTGTAGCACTCATGTGCACTCTTTGGCCCTCCTCCATGCTCCTGCATCCGCCGGTCCTCCTGTGACATCGTCAGAACTTCTGCACTTCCCTCTTTCAACAAGAAGACTCCATCTCCCTTGCTAAGCTCACAAGCAAGCTGATCATTATGAGGTCTGTAACAAAACCTGATCTACGCTTTTGTTGCCAACACGACATCCTCTTACAGAAATGGTTGAAAACATGAAAGGTGCTGCCTCCTCTGATGGCTGAGAAATGCAATATTCCATCTGTAGCTTACAAGAATGTCATCAATGGCCATCGCACATCGTGGAGGATTGCTTCCTCTATGAAGCAGAAAGAGGAAACGAGGCGTAGGTGTCAATGATAAAAAGCTACCAAGGGAAAATTAAACATGTAAGTTCTATTCAACACCGAAAAGTTGCACATGCAGACCACTTTACCAGCTTGTGCTGAGTGCGGGGGCTTGTAGTGCACGAAATCATGTCCAATAGCATCAATGAGCAAGTGAGAAATCAATGCCTTTGTCAATATTCCCCCCAGTGAAAAGTCCATTACATTTACAAACAATAAATCCATTCAATATTCCTCCACATCATACCGCGACACATCAATGGTGATTTCACCAAGAGTCTCCACACAAATGTGAACGCGGTGGTTATCCTTGTGGCAGAATGAGGATCGGTTATGATTTAATACAAAAAAAACTCACCCAAGTCAGAAATTTGATGTATGTACCCATTCACCATTCATTGTCATAGTGGACTTGGACGGTTTGTCCTACCTGTCAACGTCAATGTCAGCACATACATATCAGAAGGCCTCAATCACATACCAGGAAACGATCATCAGCAACAGAATGTTGAGCGGCTGCAAGTCGAGCGGACCGTGTGGGCTAGGAGGCCACTATTGAATAAACATATGAATATAACAAAAAGACTCAACTTTAGAATTGGATTTTGGCATTTGGCAGCAATGGAGGGCAGGAGACATGTTGTGAGGTGAGAGTAGAAGTAGAGAATGATGTGGGTGAACTAGCGGCAGCAGGCCTGGCACAAAGTGATGAAGGCGACGCAGGTGATGCAGGGAATGTGGAGGGTTGTCCATGGCGATGCCGTCATCTCTATCATCAATGAAATACTGCCCCAACCGTCAATACTATCATCCTCATGCGGCTCAACAGTGGGACCAATTGGGATGGCGACCACCAAAACAGGGATGATGGGGACATCGTGGATGATGACTCCATTGTGTTTACTATTAGCAATCGAATGCAGGGAGGGCCATGGGGGGCCTTTATGGTTCAGGTAAGTACTATAAGAGTTATATTGTATGGCCAAGGTTGCACAAGACTGTAAAAAAAATGGTATTGCACAGGAATAACTAAATCTTTATCACAATGGCTTATATTGTATGGCTAAGCCTCTACATGAATGTAAAAAAAGAAGGTATTTCACAGGAATAACTAAATTTTTTCACAATGGCTTATATGGAATGGCTAAGCCTTTACATGGCTGTAAAAAAATGGTATTGCACAGGAATAATTAAATGTTCATCACAATGGCTTATATTGTATGGCCAAGGTTCTCCAAGATGTTAAAAAACTGGTATTTCACAAGACTGATGATGTGTTTATCATAATGGCCTATATTATATGGCCAAGGTTCTACAACACTTTGAAAAAATGGTATTGCAGAGGAATAATTAGGAGTAGATGGTAGCCCCTTATATATAGCAATCAATCCTCACAAATCTAGGTGCAAATGATCAAGCATCACAATAATTATTATAGTACTTGAATGCGTTTATTTGGCTAGATCAGACATTGCAACTGGCCACAAGTCTGCTTATCAATTATCAACTCTGCCTGGATATACCAGCACCTCCCCGATTTCCTGATGACCATGGACAGCAAAGCACACTTCCAAGCTAGCCACAGACGAAGAGTTCATACTGTCCTCATCACGCTTGCGGCTCTACTTCATTATTTCTCAGAAGTCTTCTCAATGTCAAAAGCTAAGGACAAAGATAAAGAGTGTAAGGATCCAACTCAAGCCCAGTGGAATGAAGCAGAATCTATAGCCCTTCTTGATTATTTGATTTATTGGAATATATAGTTGCAGTGGTTGTTGACCGCTAAGTTATTTTATGTGGAATGAATTATATTTGCCTCTCTCTGAGAGGGCTTTTATACTACTAGCTAAATCTACTAGAAGTTTCCTGTGGTGAGTAGAATACATGCTGCACTTCAGCATTATTCATCGGATGGGTGTGTTTGAGTTCCGGGGTCATGTGGTATGGATTACTAATCCTTTCTGTGACTATTGGCTATTCCCAACACTCCCCCTTGGTCGAATACTCTTCGACTTGTTCTGGGTCACGGTAAACATCATCCATGTATTCTGTTACGTGTTCCGCTCTTTCCAGTTCCTCTCCGGTCAATAGACCAAGTTCAGCTGTGAACTTTGCATGAAGCGGGCGAGGTAACCCTTTTGTAAATATGTCTGCTAGATTTTCTTCAGAAGGAATATACGTGACTTTGAGAATACCAGATGTGATGTGATCTTGTAGGAAATGTAGATTGATATCTATGTGCTTTGTCTGCATGTGGAATTCTGGGTTGTGCGATATAGCAATCACGGCCTGATTATCGGATCGTAAAATTGATGTTTCATCCGACGGTAGGTCCAATTCCTTCAATAAGTTTCTATGCCAGATTAACTGCTTCATAGCATGAGTAGCGGCGACATATTCCGCTTCGGCTGTTGAGAACGCAATCATGCTCTGCTTCTTCGAGCTCCAAGCTACGGCTCCCCCTGCGATCGTGAACACATATCTGCTAATGGATTTATGGTGCGGGTTGGATCCCCAATCAGCATCGACGTAATGAATGGTTTCCATCATAATCCATTGGTCCTTTCCACCATACATTAGTTCATAATCCATTGTTCCCTTTAGATAGCGGAATATCCTTTCAAGTGCTGTCCAGTGTCCTGGACTCGGGTTCCGTGTGAATTGCACAACACTTAGCATACATGATATCGGGTCTTGTTGCATGTGCAGCATACAAGAGCTCTCCGACTTGTGTTGCGTACTCGATTGAGGTGTGTTTCTGCTCGTTCTCATCGGTTTCGGTTTTATTTATTCGTAGAACCATGTTCTGGTTAGTGTTTTAAGGTCTGGTCCAGTCCAGTTTTTTTGCCATTTTTGGACATTAACCGGAATGGGACCGGTTAACTCATCACACAATTTGTCAAAAACCTGAACCAGACCTATGAGGACCAGTTCATTTTTTGATTTTGGGTGGACCCAACCGGTCTTAACCGGTTCCAACCAGGGAAAATTACACTTGAGTGTCTAAATAGTTAAACCTTTCTTAATAATTAATAACTAATGGTTTTGTGGGCGCGTTGGGCCGTTGGCGACCCTGTTGGTGACGTTGGTGAGTCTCTCTGCACACCCACACGCATTCTTCAACCTCGCAAAACCGGACACGCGTCAATTGATGCGTCGCCGTGTGTATGCGAGGTGGACTGAGGTGTGGGCGTTGCAGCCCCATTGATGCCGGCATTGGCGGTCCCAGCATGTTCAAGTTGGTAGTTGGCAGCCACGATTGTGGGCACGTCGGTGATTGCGTTGGGCGCGTGGGTAGGCGCAGATGTGTTGGCCGCTCTGTTGGGTGCATGGGTGGTTGTGGACGCGTTAGCGTGTTGGTGGTCCTGTTGGTGGTGTTGTGGTGGGGTGCCCAACACGGCCATCCTCTTGGTTACCTCGCGGTTGCAGCGCCGACGTCGATTGATGTGGCAGTGTGCATCCGCGAGGTATGTTGGGGGTTGGTGGTGGGATGGCCGTGGCTGTCGTTGTGGTCGTGGTTGTTGTTGTGGTTGTGGTTGTTGTGGTTGTTGTGGTTGTTGTGGTCATGGTTGTGATGGTCATTGTCATCGTTGTGGTTGTGGTGGTGGTGGTGGTGGTTATGTTTGTGGTCGCTGTTGTTGATGTTCGTGGTCACTGTTGTTGACGTTGTTGTTGACGTTGTTGTCGTCCCATTTGGAGGGCCGTGGGTATCGTTGTCGTTGTCGGGGTGATGGTGGTGGCCATCCTCGTCATCCTCGTCCTCGCCGCCTGTTGTCCTTGTCGGGTGCTTGTATTGTTTGTGTTGGTACTGCTGTTGTCATCGTTTGTAGCTGAGGAAACAAAAAAAAAAGAAAATTACTTACCTACTGCAACGGGGGTTGGGTGCACCGGCCCCCCGCTGCCCTTCTCCCCACGTCCCATCGTTGTCATTTGCCACCGTCGTGGTCGTTTGCTGACCTTGTAGTGGTGGTGAAAAAATCCAGTTGTAACTGGTTACAACCGGTTACAACTCGGTTGTGTAAGCTTCGTCCACATCGGCAAACCGCAACCGGCAACCTCCCAAAGTGGGTGCAACTGCAACCAGTGGTCTGGTCTTTTTCGGTTCAGTCCAGTTGGGTCCCGGTTTTTTTCCGGTCCTATGGACTGGACCTTGAAACACTAGTTCTGGTCCATCAGGGTTGATACCGGCTTGGCATCCTTCATTCTGGCCTTTGCGAGGATCTTCCGGATATAGCGGCTTTGTGATAGAGTGACTTTCCGTTGTTGGCGATCTGGTTTGATATGGATTCCGAGCAGTAACATTGGCTTTCCGATGACCATTACCATGTATTTTTCCTTTGGCTGGTTGATTACCTGCTGATTCATTGCTCAGTTGTTTGCGTAAGCCATGAGGTTGTCGACCCATACGAGTAGGATGGAAAAGTTTTCACCTTCCTGATAGTAGTACATGCAGTAGTTGGTCCATAATCTTGTATAATGAAATTTCTTCATTGTGTTATCGAAATCCATGTTCCATACATTTCCAGCTTGCCTGAGACCATATATAGGGCGTATGAGGCAGCAAACCTGTCTGGTTCTGTACTCAAATTCCGCCGGCTGCTTCATGTACAGCTCCTCCTTCACCCATCCATTAAGGTATGCACCTTTGATGTCCATCTGCTGGATATCTCAATCCTTGACTGCCGAATATGCGAGCAACGTCCGTAACGTCTTGAACCACATCACAGGAGCAAATGTTCCAGTTTTGCTGAAATCCACTCTGGGCTTCTGTGAGAACCCCTGGGCTACTAACTGGGCCTTGTGCCTAGCGATTGTGCCCATCTCATCGCATTTCCGGTGGAAAACCCACTTGCTTCCGATGGCTTCCCGCCCCTCCAGTAAGTCTATGAGTTTCCAAATGCCCATTTCTTGTAGCTGATCAAATTCCTCTTTCATCACTAACTTCCAGTTCTCCCAATCTACAGCTTCCCTGGCTTCCCTTAAATCCCATGGGTCCTTGTCGGTGAGACTGCTATCCTGCTGCATTGCACTCAAGAATGCATATGCTATGGTTGTTTCCGTGCTGACTTTTTCTTTTTGTTTTGCTGCAGATGATTCCGTTGGTCTTTGTACATCAAGCAGCTCGTGTATCTTGCATTGTGTCAGTTGTGCATGTGGGTTGTTTAACTGTCGGTAGTCGCGGTCGACTCCTTGGGTTGCTCTCAGTGGGTATGTTATTTTGTTTTCCAGTCTGTGAATGGCCCTTTCTGGTGCTGTTACAGTGGGTTCCGGTGATTCCATTGCAGGTTCTGGTGGTTCCGGAGTTTGCAAGTCGTTGGATTCACTCTGCTCCCCCTCGAATTGCAAACCCGTTAAGTCAGATACAATCTGGACTTCCTGCAATGCCCCATCCTTGTGAAATGCAACATTACGTGAGGTCTTAACAGTCCACATTGCAGCATCATAGTATTGAATAGCCTTCTGTGACTCCACAAATCCTATGAACTTCATCTTAGGTGATCGCGGTGCCAGCTTCGATCGTTTTCTGCCTTGATATAAGACCCAAACATCGCATCCAAAGTCCCGGAAATGTGATACATCTGGCTTCTTGCCAGTCCAGGCTTCATGTGGAGTCATTCCATCTAGAGCCTTGGTGGGGGATTGGTTTCGAATGTATGCTGCATGTGCAACAGCTTCTGGCCAAAGGAATGCGGGCAGGTTTTTAGCAATCAACATCGCGTGGGCTAACTACAGTAACGTGTGATTAAATCTTTCCACCGTTCTGTGTTGCGAGGATGAGTAGGGGCTGTTGTTTCGATGAGAATTCCCTTCTCCACTGCCCATCTCTCGACTTCCTTGTTGATGAGTTCCTTTCCATTATCGAACCGCAAATATTTAGAGCTTCGATTGAACTTCTTCTCGATCGTGTTAATGTAAGCCTTGATGCGTTCCCTTGCCTGGCTTTTCCGTTTCATGAATAAAGTGGTTACAGTGCGTGTCACGTCATCCGTGAATGAGATATAGTATCTTGATCCTCCGATAGACTCTACGCGTGCTGGGCCCCAGACGTTGCTCAAAGTCCACTCTCCAGCGACTTTGGATCGTCCATTGGCCTCTTTTGGAAATGGCTGGATGGCTTGCTTCACCTGAATGCAAGCCTCACAGGTTCAGGAAGGGACACTCCCTTCATCGATTTCTAGACCTGTGACTAACCCCTTTCTCTGCAGGGTCTCCAGTCCACTCATTCCGATGTGTCCATATAGGTGCCATTCGTCCCAAGACATGTTCTTTGGCATGGCTACATTTGCCTTTTCTGGTGTGTGGGATTGCGCCTGGGCATTCAAACGGTATAGTTGTCTGTCTTTCTGGCCTGTTCCGAAAAGTTTATTCTCCTCCGTATAGAGCCTGCATATTCCGTTGTGGAAGTTCACCCATCTGCCACTTTCATCGAATCGGCTCAGTGATAGTAGTGAGTTCCATGACTCCGGTACATGTAGTATGTCTCGTAGCTGATGCTGTATGTCCTTTCCATCCACTGTGAAGTGTAAGATGACAGTTTCGCGACCAAGAGCTCGAGCGGCTACCTTTCCTAGTCCTTGAACGGTAGCTTTGTCCAGAGTTTTGTACATGATAAATTCATTTCGGGAATTGCTGATGTGACTTATCGTTCCGGAATCCAGTAACCAATCATAGTTTAAAATATTGTTATTCACTGCATATGCTATGTCCTGTAACATATTATTGACATTGTCCGCAGCTTGATTCAATCGGTTCCATTGGTTTCCACCCTTTACAGTGCCCTTTCCTTTCCCTTTGGCCCTTGCCCTTCCTTTCTGCCACCTTTAGACCAGCAGTCCTTTGCCATATGTCCCTTCTTGTGGCAGTTGAAGCATTCCATTTCAGAATCAGCCACTTTCTGCTTTCCGTTACCCTTTCCATCGCGCTTTCCGGTGTACCTCCCGTGCATAGCAACACTGTTAGGATCTCCGCTGTGCTCATGGCGCCTGCGGTCTTCCTCTAATAGGATTGCAACCAGGTTGTGTGATGTCAGTGACATTCCATCCTTCTTCGAGCCTAAATACGCTGATGTATACAAGTCCTAACTTTCCGGTAAGGAGGATACAAGTATCATCGTGAAGTCTTCATTGGAAACGAGGCTTCCCATCAAGTGGAGTTCCTCCTGCAGTTTCCGGAGCTTCAATATGTGCTCAATTAGGTCGAATCCTTCTTCGGCAATTGACCGGTACAATGCATGTCGCATTGCTAATATTCCAAGCTTCCCCCTGGATTCCTTGACCAAGGTTAGCTGCTTCCACATCTCACTCGCTGTGTGTGCACCAATGATATGTATCATTTCTGTGTCACCAAATTGCAAGCTCGATCCGCGTCCTCCTCTTGGCATCTCCGCTGCACCATTTCTTCATCGCCTTGGATTCCTCTGATGTTGGACGGGATGCGTCCGCTGGGACAGGGGCCTTTGATTCTGCATCAATGTATGTCTCTCACCCAAGATCCCAAAGCACGGCTAACATCCGTCTCTTCCACAGCATCCAATTGTTTCCCTTCAATAACTCGATCTGGTATGACCCCGATGTGTGCGTGACTTCATCTGTCATAGTTGGCTAGTATACGAGGTAGTATGCGATGTTCGGAGGTGCGTGATCATGTTTCCATTAAAGACGTTCAGGGCTCATAACCTATTGGAATATATAGTTGTAGTGGTTGTTGACCGCTAAGTTATTTTATGTGGAATGAATGATATTTGCCTCTCTCTAAGAGGGCTTTTATACTACTAGCTAAATCTACTAGAAGTTTCCTGTGGTGAGTAGAATACATGCTGCACTTCAGCATTATTCATCAGACAGGTGTGTTTGAGTTCCAGGGTCACATGGTATGGATTACTAATCCTTTCCACGACTATTTGGCCACTATTCCCAACATGATTGAACACAAGGCAGAAGTGGGCAATGGAATGAATTTCAAGCTCACCACATTCCAGGCTGCTGTTCCCAGTGTTGCATTACACTATCATCAGCAAATCAGCATTTTGTCTGAGAACACTGAGAGACCTGAAATTCTCTGAACCATCTGAACCATTTCTGAACTATCTGAACCATCTCTGAACCATCTGAACTGTGTCTGACTTGTGAAATATAATATAATATAAGATATATAATATATAATATAATATAAGATATATAATATATAATATAATATAAGATATATAATATATAATATAATTATAGATACAACGGAACAGGTCACAGGGTGGAATTCCAGTGAATGCTGAATGAGTCATTCGGCCCTGTTCAAATATGAAAGTTAAAAGGCAATTTAATTCGCATGGTGGTTGGCAAACTTGTTAACATAGTATGATCGGAAGGCTCCCAGTGAATTTGAAAAGGTGATGTGATGAGGAAGGAACTCCTCCCCAAACACTGGAACAAGCAAGGCTCCCTGCAGAATGCATTCAGTATGAATGACAGCTTGAACTGGTTTCCCATTGTCATCCAGGTCTGGCTCAACAATCCACATCCCAGTATCTTCACAAGGGGCATCACTGACTGGAGAAACCCACTGCACTAATGCACATGGGTATTGCTTTGCTTTGTGAGTGAACCTAAAGAAGAATTTAACATGGGCAACATGCAAGCTATGCATTCCTTCCAGATCTGAGTCCTTCGTGACAAAAATACACTCATTCCATGTGCACCACCATACCAAGATGCCATTGCCCGAATCCTCTCACAATACATGCCCCCAATCCCAGATGGGTCACTGGGTGCATAGAACTTAGCAACTGCTGATGGGACAACATAAATGTGGCTTCAAATGAGGGGACATTGGTCAAGGTCCACTTCTGCTCCAGGTAAGATAGCATCCAGGTGCAGTTAATCATAAAGGAATCGGCACATGAGCTTGGGGAGCCCTGGAAGGTCAAGTTGTTCTATGAGAGAATGTAGCTGACAAGGATACTGAGATTTGAGTGCTGCCAATGAAGTAATTAGTTATCGAAATTTGCCTTCAGCCAGGAGATTACACACCCAATGTAGAGGCTCTAGATCATGTGGATCCATATCCCCTTCATATCTAACACCGCTCCCATCCATTTCTATTCCTATATCATCGATTCCGCTTGATTCCAGTCTTTCCTATCAATTCCGCTTTGGATTCTGCCTCTGGAATCGTTCCTGCTGGCAATGCAATGTCCCTAATGACCTGGAATCAGTACGTATATAGTTGTATATCATATATCTTCGTTTCCCATCTCCTAGTACATAGCACTCCTCCTAACCTCCTCTATACTTGCCCCCTATCACTTACAGCCTTCACTTGTAGCATATAGTTACCACAGCACAGGATCCCTCACAGTAGTATAAAAGTAGCACATTTACACTACAAAACCATATAGAAATACAAGATACCATTCCACCTTATGTCTTATCACCGCACTTCAGTTCTATTTCTTGGTCCACTCTTCATATCATCTACACCACTCTTCATCCTTTCCCCTACACTCTCCCTCTGATTCCGGAACCCCTGGATTTGGGTTGGATTGATTAGGCCTCTCTAAAGGAACTGATTCCTCTGATCACTTTCTAGCTGATCGCCTCTTTTCGTAGATTCCTCATTTGGGTCTACAACAGAACTCGCCATCACACCGAACGAATTGCCAAAGTAACTTCTGCAGAAACATGGGGACCTAGAACAGCACCTGCATCAGCACCATTTAGTTGAACATCCAGTGGAACCGGTGTAACCTCAGTTGGATCTGGAGAACAACCACAGATGTCAATGCCAAGCATCCCTCGTTCCATGAAATCAACATGAGATGTGGCCAATTTATCAAGCTGCTGATTGGTAAGGAGCATTTGCCCAAGTGCTTTGTGATGACTTGAATGGCGTCAAGGTTCTTTGATGGCTTTTATGTGTTTAGATTCTGTTATTGATGAGCAAAGTCCATTGAGTGAGCCGAACTGCTCAATAACCCATCGATAGTGAACCAAAGAATGCTGCCTTGGCAATGAAATGATCTGGGCAGACACCCTCAACCTCAAAGATCACTCGATCATGATGAAATCAGGTGAGGGCATCATCCACGGCTGCTAAGCTTCTTTATTCCTAGGCATAGAGACATTGGGTTAATATAGATAGCAGGTGAAATGACTTGCCAACAGACCATAGACCAGTGTGACCCCATTCCTTTAGGTGGTATCGAATGCCGCGGTATGGTGTCAATAAATACTTGCATAAAGGGTAACCGGCATCAGCAAGAAAATATTTCCCTGGTGGAGGAAGAAACCCATGCCTGTGTGCATTCTCATAGACCTGGGTGTCACTTGCTGACCCTTCCCAACCTGTGAGAGAGAATGAGAACAGCATGGAGAAGCTGCATACAAAGAGGCAGTTTTGAGAGACACTTCCTTTCCAATGTAGATGCATGTTCCGGGTGGCTTCGGAACATAAGATCCTAACCTAGGGGTGTCAGCATGAAAGTGATGGTGGATAATCAGTGTCAGGAATAATAGTAAAAGGAATGGAATGTAAAGCCACCATATAAACTAAGAAAATGGACAAAACAAACGACTAAATGAAGAACCTGGCGATGGATGGACTGAAAACAGATAAATAATAATGAACCTGACAATGCCGACGATGTTGGGTACGGCGGGTCAGGTCAGGTCGGGTTGGGTCAGGTTGGAAATGATGAATGAATAATAGAACAATAATAAGGATGATGAAGTGAACTATAAAAGTCTGAGGGTTTATGAGGACGAGCATTTTTAGAGATTAAAACGTGATTCTGACTATAAGGGAATGGGGACTAATGGTATCTCTTTTTGTACAGTTGTCAGGGACTGTTTTTAGAGTACATGTATGGGTAGTCTACTTTTGGTCATGTCTATTTCGGCCGATAGAAACTACAAAGAGAAGTTGGAAAGGGGATGAGAAGAGGGGGGTTGCGATGTGACAGAGACAGGAGAATGGAAGGGAAAATGAATATCCATGAAAAAGATGTAAAATGTCCTACATATCTCTGAAAGGATGAGGGGATGGGTATATAAGGCAAGTCTGAAGTTGGGAATCGAGTCCGATGAGATCCATCTCCTATAATTGGAACTCCGGGGCTTATGAGGCTGCCGGATTTGGTCTGAAAGCAGCCATGACAAAGTGGCATACATGGGGTCACGTTGGGTCATGTCACGTTGGGTTACGTCTGGTTGGAACGCGAATCATTTGGAGGCATTGGGTTTGTCTGGATTCATGATATATCGATGATACGGACTCAGAGGGACATTGAGTCTCTACACCAATTCCTGTAATACAAATGAGTCGACGATGGCAGGGAACAGTGTATATGGCTTCCATTGATAGCACCAACTGCATTCTTAAAAAAAGGGAAAAACTTCGAGTTGTCATGGATTTCTGGGGGGCATGGGTCTTTGGCTGTTTAGAAGCTTGACGTATTTGGTATAGAACGGAGAGGAAGAAAGGAATCTTAACAGACGCCAAAAGTGCCTAATAAGTTATGATCAATTCATTCTACTTGATGGTCAGGCTGAAATTGATGGTACTTACCTTGAAATTGTATCATTGGATCATTGAAACTGCTCTGCAAGATGACGGATGGTCAAACCTATGTCAGAAGCATGTAAAAATATAGCAAGTTGCTCTTTAAGGGTAACTCAATGAGAATCTTCCAATCCAAGAAATCGCATGGTTGAAATGATCTCAAGAAAAACTTCCTTTTGAACCCCAAGAGACTGGTGGATCTGATCTGGATGTCCCAACAGAAGCTCATCTACTCAGCCCTGACCAGAGAGGATCGATGTGTGAAGAGGCCATGGTAGAGCCCTGCAGTGGGGAAGGATGTAGTGGAAGAGAACGGTAATGAGTACCAGTGCATAACACATTAGACAGGAACGCTGAATGGAAAGCATAACCATGTCTGGCAGCAGCAGGATTGGACCCGGAGCTGTAGATTACTAGATAACCTAATTCTAACTCTGAAGCAGTATCTAGTGTATTGTAACATGATCTAACATGAGATATTATCTAATAACCTGGTAGCCGAACTGGCTCTTACATCATGAACCATCAAGCACTGTAACACCTCCATAACATACATCAATGGGTTAGACCAAATATCTATCTCCTCCTTCAAATGATTGAAAATCCAACTTTTGAATACACAGATCCCTGTGGATCCACTCTCTGAACATTTCACCTGAACAAATTTTTTTTAAACATCTCCAAAAGTTATCTACAGAGGTTTTACTTCATTGTCACGCTGTTTCACGTGATGTAACTGTTTGTGGATGAGGTCTATCTAATATTTTTGGAAATCCTTGCCTTGTGTGAAAAAAAATCAAATTACAGCTGTTTGCATAAACATGTGGAAACTGAGACAAAAGTCAAATGTGGCACAGCAACTGCCCAGTCACGGCTCCCTGTCTGAGCTTGAACTTGGCTTCAACATTACAACTAATCATCCCTCCCTCACAAAAACCTTATAAAGGGACAGAGAAGGTAGCGGGGTGTGACCGGCCCTGATGACAGCGGGGTGGCCCAAAAAAGATATGTATTAGAGAAAAAGAAAGGAGTACATAAAGAAGTCAAAGCTCAAGAGGCTATGAAGAGGGAGAGGAGGGAGGGAGAGGAAACAAGGCAGATGAGTGGAAACAATGAGAAGTAAGGCATGTCATGACTCTGGGTAACCCATGGGTCACAATGGGTTTACCCATGGGAAAACTTGTGGGTATCTTACTCGTGAGTACCATTTACCAGTTGTCTGAAATACTCACAGATCTGGGTGTCATGTATTATCTCTCAGGTACCTGTGTGAGTACTCGTGGGTCACAGCCAAAACTCATTCTCTGTAGATACTCAAATGTTTAATTTTTGTGTCAATTTTTGTGTATGAAATCGTGGGAACTTGGACACTTCAGGCTACCCTCAAAGCCTGAACAACTAGTTACAACTCACCTCTAGTACTGAACCATCTACATGTTGGTAAAAATACTGGGCAGCCCTGGGATGAAACCATCATCCCTGGGACGATACGTTGGGACGTCCCATTGTCCCTGGTCCGGTGTATGGGATGGCCCATGGGATGACATTTGGTGTTGTGGGGGTGTCTGGGGGCATTTGGGATGTCCCTTCCCTAGCTATTCAATAGAAAACTCAGAGTGATGACAGCATCTAATTATAAATTTCCAGGCCTTGTCATGGCCACTATTGGTACCATGGGTGCTATGGCATAGTATAAGATTGTACATACTTATTCTTTTGAGAGTCACAGAGCTGATTGTCCTTCAAGGTCAGTGGCAGGGTGTGGAGATACAACAGTTGTTTCCACATATAAAGACAGAAGGAGTGGGAGAGGGAGATGTTGGGTAATGAGATGGGATTGAGGGGGAGGATTGAGGGTGTGCTTCTAGTAAACCAATCCCTAGTGCATGTGGCAAGCTGAAGCTTGTAGGGGAGTAAGTGAGCAGAGCATGCATGATGATATACAAAGAAAAGTAGGGCTACATATGCAGAGGAGGCTGAGCTGAAAATTAAACACGTGTATTATGAAGAGCATTTGATCAGGATATCAGTGGTTATTACATTATTGGCTGTGCATACAATGGCTGACTGGGAAGCAGATGCAGAGGAGAGATCTGAAATTAGAGTGTGTCTTGAGGACAGTGGACTTGGGTAAGGAGACATCTCACAGAGGCTTTATTGGGACATCCCACAGGCTTGTCTGGGATGTCCCTGTCAGCTTGCAGCTGAGGCTTTTGGACATCCCTGGCATCTTGTGGGACATCCCACCAAGTCTTTGGGACATCCCACAGCCTTGTCTGGGACATCCCTGCCAGCTTGTGGGACATCCCACAGCCTTGTCTGGGACCTCCCTGTCAGCTTGTGGGACGTCCCACCAAGGCTTTGGGATGTCCCACAGCCTTGTCTGGGATGTCCCTGTCAGCTTTTGGGATGTCCCACAGTCAGTTTGTGGGATGTCCCACAACCTGGTGTGGACATCCCAATGTACAGGCTTGTGGGACTGCCTGCTTGCTCAGCATCTGCTAAGTTATACAATAATAATCATTCCAATCCACATGTTACATAATTTTAAATACTTTACATTTAGCAACTACTTAAAATAGATTTAGCAAATCAAATAATTATTTTACCTAAATACATGGTATTCTACTTATCAGGGGAGAGGCAGGGAGGTGGAGGTGGAGGAGAGGACAGGAGAGGGAGGGCAATGGCAGAGGGTGGACAAGGGGAGAAGGGCAGGAGGTGGATGGGAGGTGGATGGGAGGTGGATGGGAGGTGGGGGTGGCAGGGGGCAGGAGATAGGCAGGGGAGAAGGGGCAGGTTAGGAAGGGACAGACTAGGAGACACTCAGGGGGAGAATGGAAAGGAGGAGTGAGGAGGGGGAGGGGAAAGGAGGGAAAGGGTGGGCCCAACAAACTTACATACCGGTGTTCCCTGGTGTCCACACCCCTCCGCGTCCTCGGCCTTGTCCCCGTCCTTGTCCCTGTCCCCGTCGTTGTCGTTGTCGTTGTTGTTGTTGTTGTTGTTGTTGTTGTTGTTGTCCCCATCCCCGTCATCCTCGTGTTCGTCATTTGCGTCCCCATCCCCGTCCTCGCTGTCATCCCCGTCCCTGTCCTCGTCGTCCTCGTCCCTGTCCCCGTCGTCCTCATGTTCGTCGTTTTCGTCCCCATCCCCGTTCTCGTCGTCCTCGTCCTTGTCCCCATCCCCGTCGCCCTCGTCCTCGTCGTTTTCGTCCCCATCCCTGCCATCCTCGCTGTCCTTGCTGTCCCCATCCTTGTCGTTGCCATCGTTGCCGTTGTCATGGTCCCAGTCCCCGTCGTTGTCGTTGTCGTCCTCATCGTCCCTGTTGCCGTCGTGCTCATTGACCTGATCTCCGTTGTCCTCATCATCCCGTTCCCTCGTCCCGGTCATCCTCGTTTCCATTGTCCATTGTCCCCGTCCCCGTTCCCGTGCTCACTGTCCTGGTCGTCATCCTGGTCGTCGTCCCCATCGTCCTTGTTGTCACAGGCTCCGTGGTCCTCGTCATCCCCTTCCCCCTCCTGGTCGTCGTCCCGGTCCCCATGCCCACTGCCCTACTCATCATCCTCGTCTTCGTTGCCCCTGCCCGTTGTCGTCTTCCCATTGTCGTGGTTCCCAGTTCCCATTGTTGTCTTCCCCTTTCGCGTTGTGGTCACGTTTGTTTGTTTACCCCGTTGTCCTCATTCTCGTCGTCCCCGTTCTTGCTGTCATGATCGGTTAGGTTAGGTTAGATTGAAATGGTGAGAACCAGGAGGTCTCAGAAACAGCTTCAAGACAGCTGGACTGGGGGATATTTCTCCCAAAGTGAACAGAGAGTCTACATAAGTTCACTGGAACAGTCACATCAGTAGTGGGGGTTCTGTCATAGAACCAAGCTGACAAGGCCTTGGGCCAAGTGTTACAGCTTTGAAACACAGAGAAAAAATACAAGGGGTACTGCAGAAAGGGTGGGGATTCAAAGGAACAGTTTTAAACACTCACCCCAAGAGGGGAAAACAAGTGGCTGGTCCTTGTTTCTGCAGAGGTGCTTCTTCAGTTCCCACAGGGAGTAGAGCAGAGTGAGTGGTGATCTGTTTAGACGAGGCTTTTCTGAGCTCTTTTATAGGCTGGGGAGACAGGGTTCTCTCCAGAAATGGAAGGGGGACCAAGACTTTGGCTGGCCAATAGCAGTATCTGCTCATTAGCTACCAGGCCCTATCAAAGTTGGTTGCATGGATTCATATCAAGTCCAATGATGCCCATATGGGTTCTATTGCTTCCAGACTGTGTTCTGGCCGCTTCATTTCGATTTTGGTTGCTGTTTGTTGCACAGACATTGGATAGGAGTGGAAACATTAAGGGGGGAAGGTGGTAATTGGATATTGTTGCTATTACTACCTCTTGGTTACTATCATTGCCCCTTTGTCTGGGCTGTTCTGTGTGCATTCTAGCCCCACAATTTCGCATTTTTGATGCTCTTTGTTACCCAGTTATTGGATAGGAGTAGGAATATTACAAGGGGGGAGGCTGTAATTGGATATTGTTGCTATCACTGCCTCTTTGTTGCTATCACTGCCCCTTTGTCTGAGCTGTTCTGTGTACATTGGATGGTTACTATAGCTCTAGAATTTCGCATTTTTGGTGCTGTTCTTAGGGGTATTCTGTGGCAGTTCTCTGATATCCACTAGCACAGCCCTGGTTGTGAGGGTGTGTGAATTCTTTGAGAGCTATGCTTATTGATTGTTTCTAGGACATCTAGGGGTCATGAGGCATGTTGCCATAGCTCTTATTTTTCGCTTTAGTGATGCTAGCACATGTGCTGCATTGTATGCAAATTGGTGAGCATAGGAGTATTGTTGATAGGGGGAGTGCAATTAAACATAGCCTGTTGCCATGAATATTGAGGCTATTGTTCTGATGGTTTCCAGGCTTAATTGTAGCCAGGAGTTACATTTTTTGACCGCTCAATTTTGCTTTTCTGCTGCTTCCTTTGATTTGCAAAATTTGAGATGGGTTTCAGTCATAGGGGTGTAAATTCAAATGTATCTGTTTAACCCTTTGTTCCCTGCTTTCAATGAGTGTTTCGGCGTCACAAAGGAGTGATTTGGGATGTGTGTGATCGTCTATTAGTCCGCTTTATAGCTTGGTACATTTGTTGCTTGTAATTTATTACTTGTGTTTTTCAATAGACTATGATATTGTATGTTTTGCTTTACCCTTTGTTCCCTGCTTTCAATGAGTGTTTCGGTGTCACAAAGGAGTGATTTAGGATGTGTGTGATCGTCTATTAGTCCGCTTTGTAGCTTGGTACATTTGTTGCTTGTAATTTATTACTTGTGTTTTCAATAGACTATGATATTGTATATTTTGTTTTACCCTTTGTTTCCTGCTTTCAATTAGTGTTTCGGTGTCACAAAGGGGTGTTTTAGGATGTGTGTAATTGTCTATTAGTCCGCTTTATTGCTTGGTACATTTGTTGCTTGTATTTTATTTTATTTTATTACTTGTGTTTTCAATAGACTGTGATATTGTTTTCCCTTTGTTTCCTGCTTTCAGTGAGGATTAAGACGTCACAAAGGGGTCATTATAATGGATCAGATAGCTCTATCAGTATGCTTTTCTGTTTGACCAATTTGTTGGTTCACAATGAGTTACATGATTCAGAATATTTCTGTAGGGGACTAATTTCAGACATATCTGTTTAGTCAATTATTTCTTGCTTTTGGAAAGTGTTTCAATGTGAGAAAATGGTGTTTTCAATGTGTGTGGTGGTGTATTGAATTGCATTTTTTTTGCTTTCAGAGGATAGGAAGAGTACAAGTAAGAATACTTGCAACACTGCTGTTTACCTTTCATTCAAGGTATGAGAGAGGCCAATTGGCAAGCAATCAAACTCATTCAGTAGTGATTTAGGCAAGGATTTGATTGATCCGTAGCAGAGTCATGTAGTGGTTTCTTTTATTATTAGCTATTTGTAAGCTGGGATGTACTTTGTAGATCCTAGATTTTTTGACCTGAATTTTCAGCTTGTAGCTGTTAGCTGTTAGCTTTTTAGGTGTTAGCTTTTAGGTGTTAGCTTTCTTTTAGGTTCAGGGGTGTATATATTGTTTTATTGAGGCGGAGGTTAGTTTTTTGGTTAGCCAATAAGCTATAGCTTGTAGCTGAGTCACTGGATTACTTTCAGAAGTTTGAAAGCAAGTGACTGTATTTAATAGGTGTGCCAAACTCTGATTTGGATGGTTTCAGTTTTAATTTGGCTGATCTTGATTGCAAGTGAGAAATTTTTCTTCACATGATACATTTGCATCTATAAAGCTTTCACAAAGAGTTTCCAGAAATGTAAGCTGTTTCAGATGAAATCATTCATCTCACTGAGTCTAGATGTTATCAGCAGATTGTAAAGAGTTGGTTCTCTTTTGAGCACTTGATTTAAGTAGAGTAAGCAGGGCCATGCCACTGCCAGATTTAATAGGGATTGTCCCATTGAGCACCATTTAAGGCTCACTAGCTGGCCAAAAGATTTTTAAAGTGACCAGCACTCCTACTACATTGCTCTTCATAAATTAAGTTCACTGCCACTAGGGTTCAGTCATGATACATTTCTCTTATCTCAGCATTTTACATGTTCTGTACTAATGCTTTATTATCTGCTTTATATCCTTGTGTAGGCCAAAGCGGACAAGATCCCTTGGGTATAAAAGCCAGAGGCCACTTCCAAGCTTTCTCCAGGACAGTAAAGCCCTTAAAGTGTCTTGTTGACTCAATTTTTAGTCAGAAGCAGTCAGACTTGTAGTACAACTGTTGGCCTTCTTTGAAGGCATGAGCAGGTCATAAGACATCTTCATCAACTCATTCAGCCATATTTCTTGACTTTAACAAGCTGAGCTTTGCTTCAGGAGGCAAAACAAATTAATTTGATCAATACTAATCAGCTGGAGTGATTCTCAAAAGCTGCTCAGACTTAATCTTGGCCACAATAGTAGCTCCTGTATCATTATTTTCATGGGTTTCACAATCAGATCATGTGTGGGCGGGAGGTTATAAGCCTTGGGATTTGCTAGAAAGTAATACTCTGCAAGGGTGTGTTCCCATTACAGTTTCTAGACTTGATTGGTTGTGGGGATCAGTCAATCAGCTCAGGAATCTTTCTTGTTTGGAAAGTGCTCTTAGAAAAATAGAGGGGAAATGATACACTATTAAATTGCGTATCATAGCCAATGATACAGTGTATTTGGATTCATTTCAATTGTTGTGTGGCAGTCCACCACCAACTTCTGGTCCAGCTCTTTTGTCTCAAGAGCAATCATCACCATGGTGGCTGTCCTGTTGTCCAGACTCAACTGAGCTTTTCATGACAGGCGCTCTGTTACAAGGTACACCAGAGGATGAATCATTGTTTGGCCAGTAGCCTATGGGGGGGCTATTTGAACCTCTATCTTTCAAACAGACCAGTTAATTCTGGTATTGAGTATCTGTTCTCTTTCATAAGGTGAATGTCTTTCACCAAATAGGTTTCTAGTTTGCTTGATGCTTTTAACATTTCCGCAGCATTCTGTTCTGTATATTCTCTATGTTTCAAAGCTGTAAACTTAGTAGCATAATCTTCCATATTTATTGTTTGATGAAAAGTAAACTTGAATTGTTTTTTGTTTTGGGTATATCATTTCATTTTATTATGTATAAGTTGATAGATAAAATCTATCTATACATGTAGTTGAAATATATTATATTTATCTGATAGACCATGTATATTTTTCAGATAGTCTTCTTTGGTTTGTGGCAGATTGAGTTTTTCTGTAAAAGCAGCTAGAAGTCTGATACATGCTTCAGCATCAGCTATTGCTGTATGTTGGAGATGTACTGGAATTGGATAGCAATTTAAATCCATCAAGGCTGTAGCCAGATTGTGTTTTTTATATTTGTGATGAGCTTGGTAGAGATCAATAGTTTGAAGATGTGGAAGTATTTTGTTATGTCTTTTGAGATTGTTTCTCAAGCAGGGTATATCAAATTTATTTATATTAAAGCCCACTATAATTTTGTTTTGCAACTGGTCTGTGATGTAGTCACCCATCATGTCTAGATCATTTCCCAAGTGGTCCAGGGTTTGTTGCGTTATTTTATTAACTTTATATGCTTCACCATTGATGTCAACTGTATAATTAGAGGATGGTTTTACATAGAAGTGGTCTTCTATTGGTTTATTTGATAAGATGGGATCTGCATGCATGTCTAGTGTGATCATACATACTGAAAGAACATTAGATTTAAATGTATTGAGACCATCTGTTTCAATATCTAGAAAGATGAGATCTTTTTGAAGATGTTTTAGTTGTTTATAAACAAGTGAATGTGATGATATTTCTAGCAATGACTTGAATTCTTTTGTTTGGGAGGATGACATGGGTGAAGAGGAATATTTAAATGGGATGACAGTGGATGGAGAATTTTTACAATTCATATGGAGCTTAAGCGAGCTCTTTTTGAGTGCTTCTAGCTTGTCCAAAAATTGCTTTTTGAGGGTTTCAAGCATAAGTTGACAGTTATATTCTAAATGGGCTAAATTAATATATTGGGGAACATTTTTATGTTTTATTTGTCTTTCATTTAATAAGAGTTGCAGATCATTGGACATTTTTATTTCCATTTCTGCAATAAGGGTGTTGGTGATTTCATTCATAGTAGTTGTGAGCCAGGTAGTCAGATTTATTGTAGATGGATACATATTGCTTTTTTAGAAGCCTTTTTGTTTTCTAGCTTTTAGAACTCTTTTGTGCAGAGTTGGTGGGAGTTTATAGCAGATAGTGATTTTTTCTTTGAGTGATTTTGGTAGGTTGTGGATTTTGTATGCTATATGTTGGGAAAATTCATTCAGTGATTGTCTGAGATATGTATGAGGGATTTGATGATTATAAAGGATTTTGAAAATGAAGGGGATTTTTTGGCTTTTCTCTTTTATTTTTAGATAAAGCTTTCTGTTGGAATATTTGACTTTTGAGAGGGTGGATTGAATTAGATCCAGAGGGTAACCTCTTCTTTGTAGTCTTATAGTGAATAGAGCTATCATTTTATTGTAGTCTCTTTTAGTACTGCATATTCTAGCATATCTGATGGCTTCTCCTTTGATAAATCCAGTCTTCATACTGGATGTATGATTGGAGTGGAATGGTAGATAGGAGTATTGGTTGAGTGGCTTTTGAAAGACCATTGTTTGTATCAAGGACTTTTTCAGATTAAGAATGATAGTTATATCAAGAAAATCTGTTTGCAAAGCAACATTAGACCATGTGAGATTGATTTTGGGTGCAAGATTGTTCATTTCAGTTTTAAATTCAGTAATAGTTATAGCATTATTTTTTGCTATAACAAAAATGTCATCTATGAATCTTTTATACATAAGAATATTTTTGTTTAGACTGAACTTTGTTACAGTGTTTCTTTCAAGCATGTGCATGAATAAGTTAGCATAGGGTGGTATCATTGGGCTTCCCATTGCTGCACCATTGGTTTGTTGGTAAATAGAGTCATCAAAATTTATATAGCCTTTTGTAAGGACAAACTCCATGGCCCATATTAGAAAATCTCTTTTACTAGGTGTTTCCCATTGTAATTCATTGATGTAGTTTCTTGTGAGTTCAAGGCCTAGGGTGATATCCATATTTGGATATAAACTATCAACATCAGCAGTCATAATTTTATATTCTTGAAGACTGAGATGTTTACTATTTAGATTTTCAAGCTCTTCAATGAGTTGACATGAATCTCTTAGTACATTGTAACAGGTGTGAGTTACTAAAGGATTTAATTGATTTGCAATCCATTCAGATAAATGAAAGGTAAGCCATGTCATACTTGGTACAATAGGTCTTCCAGCTACTGGCTTTTTGTGGATCTTTGCAGTTATATAAAATTTAGATGGTGTAAAGGGTTTATCATCATCTCTTTGTAGAATCCATTTGGCTTCATCTGTACTTATTGTGCCAATATTTGCATACTCCAATATTTTTTCTTTGAGATTGTTGAAAAGATAATTTATAGTTGCAAGGCCATTATCTTCACCCATATAGTCTTCTGTGACATTTATATATGATGTGGAGTGGAGGTGAGCTAACACCTCTCCACCCTGCCCTAGGGGGGGTGTAGGGCAAAGGTTCACCCCGTCTATCCCCACCCCGTGCGATTTGGAGCGTGTCATGTACTCATCAAATCGCACAGGGTGTGTTGGCAGTGGGTTGCTTCCCCGTACCCCAGGGGGGGTATCTTTGTAAGCGGGCAATTTGGGTGAGGAGGCCAAGTGTTTTAGATTGTTCCCCCAAGCTTTCCAGAGATGCTTTGGCATCTATTGACCAAATCGCACGGGGTTTGCTGGCAGGTAGCAAAGAATTGACGAATCGCACGGGGTATCTTTGTAAGCGGGCAGTTTGGGTGAGGAGGCCAAGTGTTTTAGATTGTTCCCCCAAGCTTTCCAGAGATGCTTTGGCATCTATTGACCAAATCGCACGGGGTTTGCTGGCAGGTAGCAAAGAATTGACGAATCGCACGGGGTATCTTTGTAAGCGGGCAGTTTGGGTGTGAAGGCCAAGTGTTTTAGATTGTTCCCCCAAGCTTTCCAGAGATGCTTTGGCATCTATTGACCAAATCGCACGGGGTTTGCTGGCAGGTAGCAAAGAATTGACGAATCGCACGGGGTATCTTTGTAAGCGGGCAGTTTGGGTGAGGAGGCCAAGTGTTTTAGATTGTTCCCCCAAGCTTTCCAGAGATGCTTTGGCATCTATTGACCAAATCGCACGGGGTTTGCTGGCAGGTAGCAAAGAATTGACGAATCGCACGGGGTATCTTTGTAAGCGGGCAGTTTGGGTGAGGAGGCCAAGTGTTTTAGATTGTTCCCCCAAGCTTTCCAGAGATGCTTTGGCATCTATTGACCAAATCGCATGGGGTTTGCTGGCAGGTAGCAAAGAATTGACGAATCGCACGGGGTATCTTTGTAAGCGGGCAGTTTGGGTGTGAAGGCCAAGTGTTTTAGATTGTTCCCCCAAGCTTTCCAGAGATGCTTTGGCATCTAACACCTCTCCACCCTGCCCTAGGGGGGGTGTAGGGCAAAGGTTCACCCCGTCTATCCCCACCCCGTGCGATTTGGAGCGTGTCATGTACTCATCAAATCGCACAGGGTGTGTTGGCAGTGGGTTGCTTCCCCGTACCCCAGGGGGGGTATCTTTGTAAGCGGGCAATTTGGGTGAGGAGGCCAAGTGTTTTAGATTGTTCCCCCAAGCTTTCCAGAGATGCTTTGGCATCTATTGACCAAATCGCACGGGGTTTGCTGGCAGGTAGCAAAGAATTGACGAATCGCACGGGGTATCTTTGTAAGCGGGCAGTTTGGGTGAGGAGGCCAAGTGTTTTAGATTGTTCCCCCAAGCTTTCCAGAGATGCTTTGGCATCTATTGACCAAATCGCACGGGGTTTGCTGGCAGGTAGCAAAGAATTGACGAATCGCACGGGGTATCTTTGTAAGCGGGCAGTTTGGGTGTGAAGGCCAAGTGTTTTAGATTGTTCCCCCAAGCTTTCCAGAGATGCTTTGGCATCTATTGACCAAATCGCACGGGGTTTGCTGGCAGGTAGCAAAGAATTGACGAATCGCACGGGGTATCTTTGTAAGCGGGCAGTTTGGGTGAGGAGGCCAAGTGTTTTAGATTGTTCCCCCAAGCTTTCCAGAGATGCTTTGGCATCTATTGACCAAATCGCACGGGGTTTGCTGGCAGGTAGCAAAGAATTGACGAATCGCACGGGGTATCTTTGTAAGCGGGCAGTTTGGGTGTGAAGGCCAAGTGTTTTAGATTGTTCCCCCAAGCTTTCCAGAGATGCTTTGGCATCTATTGACCAAATCGCACGGGGTTTGCTGGCAGGTAGCAAAGAATTGACGAATCGCACGGGGTATCTTTGTAAGCGGGCAGTTTGGGTGAGGAGGCCAAGTGTTTTAGATTGTTCCCCCAAGCTTTCCAGAGATGCTTTGGCATGTATTGACCAAATCGCACGGGGTTTGCTGGCAGGTAGCAAAGAATTGACGAATCGCACGGGGTATCTTTGTAAGCGGGCAGTTTGGGTGTGAAGGCCAAGTGTTTTAGATTGTTCCCCCAAGCTTTCCAGAGATGCTTTGGCATCTATTGACCAAATCGCACGGGGTTTGCTGGCAGGTAGCAAAGAATTGACGAATCGCACGGGGTATCTTTGTAAGCGGGCAGTTTGGGTGTGAAGGCCAAGTGTTTTAGATTGTTCCCCCAAGCTTTCCAGAGATGCTTTGGCATCTATTGACCAAATCGCACGGGGTTTGCTGGCAGGTAGCAAAGAATTGACGAATCGCACGGGGTATCTTTGTAAGCGGGCAGTTTGGGTGTGAAGGCCAAGTGTTTTAGATTGTTCCCCCAAGCTTTCCAGAGATGCTTTGGCATCTATTGACCAAATCGCACGGGGTTTGCTGGCAGGTAGCAAAGAATTGACGAATCGCACGGGGTATCTTTGTAAGCGGGCAGTTTGGGTGAGGAGGCCAAGTGTTTTAGATTGTTCCCCCAAGCTTTCCAGAGATGCTTTGGCATCTATTGACCAAATCGCACGGGGTTTGCTGGCAGGTAGCAAAGAATTGACGAATCGCACGGGGTATCTTTGTAAGCGGGCAGTTTGGGTGAGGAGGCCAAGTGTTTTAGATTGTTCCCCCAAGCTTTCCAGAGATGCTTTGGCATCTATTGACCAAATCGCACGGGGTTTGCTGGCAGGTAGCAAAGAATTGACGAATCGCACGGGGTATCTTTGTAAGCGGGCAGTTTGGGTGTGAAGGCCAAGTGTTTTAGATTGTTCCCCCAAGCTTTCCAGAGATGCTTTGGCATCTATTGACCAAATCGCACGGGGTTTGCTGGCAGGTAGCAAAGAATTGACGAATCGCACGGGGTATCTTTGTAAGCGGGCAGTTTGGGTGTGAAGGCCAAGTGTTTTAGATTGTTCCCCCAAGCTTTCCAGAGATGCTTTGGCATCTATTGACCAAATCGCACGGGGTTTGCTGGCAGGTAGCAAAGAATTGACGAATCGCACGGGGTATCTTTGTAAGCGGGCAGTTTGGGTGTGAAGGCCAAGTGTTTTAGATTGTTCCCCCAAGCTTTCCAGAGATGCTTTGGCATCTATTGACCAAATCGCACGGGGTTTGCTGGCAGGTAGCAAAGAATTGACGAATCGCACGGGGTATCTTTGTAAGCGGGCAGTTTGGGTGTGAAGGCCAAGTGTTTTAGATTGTTCCCCCAAGCTTTCCAGAGATGCTTTGGCATCTATTGACCAAATCGCACGGGGTTTGCTGGCAGGTAGCAAAGAATTGACGAATCGCACGGGGTATCTTTGTAAGCGGGCAGTTTGGGTGAGGAGGCCAAGTGTTTTAGATTGTTCCCCCAAGCTTTCCAGAGATGCTTTGGCATCTATTGACCAAATCGCACGGGGTTTGCTGGCAGGTAGCAAAGAATTGACGAATCGCACGGGGTATCTTTGTAAGCGGGCAGTTTGGGTGTGAAGGCCAAGTGTTTTAGATTGTTCCCCCAAGCTTTCCAGAGATGCTTTGGCATCTATTGACCAAATCGCACGGGGTTTGCTGGCAGGTAGCAAAGAATTGACGAATCGCACGGGGTATCTTTGTAAGCGGGCAGTTTGGGTGAGGAGGCCAAGTGTTTTAGATTGTTCCCCCAAGCTTTCCAGAGATGCTTTGGCATCTATTGACCAAATCGCACGGGGTTTGCTGGCAGGTAGCAAAGAATTGACGAATCGCACGGGGTATCTTTGTAAGCGGGCAGTTTGGGTGAGGAGGCCAAGTGTTTTAGATTGTTCCCCCAAGCTTTCCAGAGATGCTTTGGCATCTAACACCTCTCCACCCTGCCCTAGGGGGGGTGTAGGGCAAAGGTTCACCCCGTCTATCCCCACCCCGTGCGATTTGGAGCGTGTCATGTACTCATCAAATCGCACAGGGTGTGTTGGCAGTGGGTTGCTTCCCCGTACCCCAGGGGGGGTATCTTTGTAAGCGGGCAATTTGGGTGAGGAGGCCAAGTGTTTTAGATTGTTCCCCCAAGCTTTCCAGAGATGCTTTGGCATCTATTGACCAAATCGCACGGGGTTTGCTGGCAGGTAGCAAAGAATTGACGAATCGCACGGGGTATCTTTGTAAGCGGGCAGTTTGGGTGAGGAGGCCAAGTGTTTTAGATTGTTCCCCCAAGCTTTCCAGAGATGCTTTGGCATCTATTGACCAAATCGCACGGGGTTTGCTGGCAGGTAGCAAAGAATTGACGAATCGCACGGGGTATCTTTGTAAGCGGGCAGTTTGGGTGTGAAGGCCAAGTGTTTTAGATTGTTCCCCCAAGCTTTCCAGAGATGCTTTGGCATCTATTGACCAAATCGCACGGGGTTTGCTGGCAGGTAGCAAAGAATTGACGAATCGCACGGGGTATCTTTGTAAGCGGGCAGTTTGGGTGAGGAGGCCAAGTGTTTTAGATTGTTCCCCCAAGCTTTCCAGAGATGCTTTGGCATCTATTGACCAAATCGCACGGGGTTTGCTGGCAGGTAGCAAAGAATTGACGAATCGCACGGGGTATCTTTGTAAGCGGGCAGTTTGGGTGTGAAGGCCAAGTGTTTTAGATTGTTCCCCCAAGCTTTCCAGAGATGCTTTGGCATCTATTGACCAAATCGCACGGGGTTTGCTGGCAGGTAGCAAAGAATTGACGAATCGCACGGGGTATCTTTGTAAGCGGGCATTTTGGGTGAGGAGGCCAAGTGTTTTAGCTTGTTCCCTCAAGCCATTGCCCCCATCATCACAGATCATACCCATAGAGTACATTAATTCCTCGCAGAAACATTACAAACTTCCATCACTTCTATACTGAAACAAATTAGGATTCCTCAGTTCATTAAAGAAGTTAGGGGAATTTCTACCATCATTCTCAGAGCTTCATAATCTTGAATCAGTACTTAGGGCTACTACTTAGCCATTCAAATTAGAACTACCCACACTGATTACCTTAATATGTCAAAATCAGTCATGTACAAGGCCAGAAGAAAATCTTAGCATTGTCTGCATTGGTATATGTGGCTGTGTTGTCATGTGACCTGTTTGTGTGGCTACATCTGTTATTCATTATTTGGTCTTAGCCACAATTACATCTTGACCTTCAACCACCATCATCTCAGTCAAAATTTTCTTAGTTATACAAACTCTTCACACTTGCATCACAAGATGAACAAATGCTCCATTTGCCACCAATCTCTTTCAACACATAAAAATGCATTGCCAAGTCACATCCTCCAAAAACACCGAATTGATAATCCTTGCAAAATTAATGGTGCTCTATTGCCAACATTTAAGTCAACTTGAAACATACTTACTGGTGTTTCTTAGGAGTTACTTGGACAGGTCTCCGAGAGAGTCCCGTTGATCCGATACAGTGTCCTATTGCCATCTGCTCATGGCTAGGTCATGACTATCGTAAATTCAAAATTCACCTCAACGACCAACATTCCACTTTGTCGCCATCACCTTGGAATGGTTGCTTGCCAACACAATCTGCTCCTTACAATGAACCAGGTGCAAGTTCCTCTGCCCCCAAGGACGACGTTGTCAAGCATCATCATCATCATCATACAATCTTGCGTCACCATCCTTATTTCAAGCCATCCTCAGATCTAGCAGGCCCATCTAGAAGTGGTTCAGATGTCAGGAATATCACTGAACACCAATCTGAAATGGAGATTGACTCAACTGGTAGGCATTCTCCTGAGCATGTCAACTAAGCTAACGTGGTTGCATCTAAAGAGATTCAAATTGACAAACCCTCTGCAATTGAGGACAGCTTGACCAGTCAGTATATGTGATATCTGAGTCATGGAGTGCCAAGCATTTTAATGACATTTCCAGTAACTGCCTTTCCACATCACCTGGATGGTTCCAAGTCATATTTGACCACCAATGACATCTTCACATTTATGGGAGTTCGATTCCACATCCATTTCAAAAAGCTCATTTGTCTTTGTGGCATCGCTCAACTTCCTAGTGCCACAATCACTCACATTCGGCATCATGGCATTCAATTAACCAACCCACAGATATTAGCCTTTGGAGAAATTGTGGAAGATCTGGGCATTACAGATAATCATGAGGTCACAAAGCCTCCACCAGGAGGCCCTCCTATTGAGCTTTTAGATCAGGTCACAGATGGCTTCTGTTGCAATCACTGCACTTTCTGTGCACCCAAAAAGAAATCCTTTGACAATCACTGGTACAAGACTCACAAAGACTTGACGATACTTCCTGGATACCGTCATCACTTGGGCACTTTGCAAACATTTTTCAGGCCTGTGGGAGAATGCTACTTTGAAGTCAATCCTTTGCTCAGCGAACTTTCATCTGATGACATGTTTACGATATACATGCGAGATGAAGTCTCCAACTTTCCTGTGTTCCCAGCAACTGCACCTGCTCATGCCCATGAAGTCCCTCCTATGCTTCAACTAACACAATGGCACATCCATCTACAAGACTACAGCCAGGATTATCGTACACGGGGTCACCTCTTATCTCTCGTCACGCTACCGACTCGTATCTTAAAAAAAGGACTGGGTCATCTGGGCGACATTGTTACCGACTACTTGAAAGACATTCGAGCAAAGGCTATAAATTCCACAGTTGCCATGAGATGTCTGCTCATGGAATGCCCTCGGTATGTTACCTCCACAAATCACACTTGTTTGTAACAAAGAATTCTAATATGTTTCAACTTGTGTTTGATCACAGAGTCACGCAAAATTGCAAGCACTGGCAACCCCACAGCGATGATGAGACTCTCTATCGTTATGGTCAACCGCTGCATGCATTAGCTCAAGCAGTATTGTTAACTTTGGATCCTCATCCCTCCAACTATTCCTTCCCCATATCTCAGGGCACTCGTGTCATCGGCAGAAAGCTCTTGAAGTTATTGGACGATCCAAGTCAAGACGACAAAGCAGTCACCATTCTGCATCAGTTCATATACCCATTTTTGTCCATGCAGCAACAACAAGAAGGAGAGTACAGCAAGTGGTTGGAAGTCTTGGAGTGCTACCTGGCGATTGGGAACATGACTCCTGATGGCAATTTCCAGGATGCTCACGAGTTAACAAAGCCATTTTCAATCTGGAAGTATATTTGCCGAGGGAGCACATTGTATCAAGGCATTCTGTCAGCTCCACAATTTGAAAACAATGCATACAAGTGAGTGATGACTTGAAGTGATCTTCTAATAGTCGAGTAACAAATAATTCAGGTCCCTTGAGTATTTTTGCATGCAGAATCTAAGTCCAGGCGTTCTCTCTCCATACAACTTAGTTGTGGACTATCAGCGGTTTGCCTCATCATTATCATATGCCAACACTCGCCCTCCAACCGCTACTGTAAATGAGGATGGGACGATCGTGACATACAAGGACAAGACCATGGAGGTGGAGCGCTGGATCATTGGTCTCAGGATGCTATTTTCTGATGTCAAGGAAGATGTCACCAACCTTTGCAACAACAGTTGCATTACCGTCAATATTCCAGACATCATTCCAGACGACATGACGGAACGTACTCGTGGTTATGGATGGCTCAACAATGGCAAATTTGTCAAGGACAGAGCCCTCATACAGATATTAATGAATGATTCATCCATTGATCTTTGCACCAAGGGCAAGGATGGCCTCATTTTCAAGCCGGGTTCCATGCTTCGCATCATGGAAAAGACAACCAGGATTAATGGCCACATAGCGGTTCTATGCCACACCCTTCCTGGACAGCCTTCCAGAATATCAGAGCTAATGGATTCCAAAATACGCAACTCAACTCGTCCACGGACATTCTTTCGCAACCATGGTGCAGACTGGCTTGTAACTCGTCGTGTCAAATACGAAAACCAGATTCGCAGAGAGGTCTTCATCCCAAGCAAGCTACCTCCAGAACTGCAAGAACTAGTGGATTTCTACCTCCTCATCATTCGTCAGCTGGAAGTCGATTTGGCACGCAAACTGTGGGGAGAAGAAGTTGCGGTGCTCTATCACGAATACTTTTTCATGCATTTTGGCAAGCGCATGACTGAGTCACAATTCTCCTCCACTTTGCAGTCTGTGTCAGAGACATACTTTGGCACATCTCTAACAATTCGGCCATACCGGCAGCTGGTCGTGCTGATTGCAAAAGTCTACCTGGGTTCAGAATATGAAATTTATGAAGAAGACGAGGTTGACGTCTTGGCAGAACAGACTGGCCATTCTACAATGGCACGTCGTAACAATTATGCCATAGAGTGTGGTTTACTTCCTGGTGTCTCAAGTGACCTCATGCTTCGATTTGGTCATGCCTCTGAATGGTGGTGGCGTCTCACTCGATTTTATCCCAACGGCGTCCCACTTTTGCCTCTACGTCAGCGCAGAAAAATCCGTGAAAGCTTTCAAACACCAAGATCATTATCAACCACCATTAACTCCACCTCACCATCGCCAACGACTGTGGACTTGGGGCGGCTAGTGGAGCAACTGACAGGAGTCATCACAACTTCTGTCACCCAGATGAAAATGGAACTGGAGCAGCAGATTCAAATCGGTGTTGCTGCAGGCATTGCAGAGTTCATGCAGAGACAAAATGCGTTGGTTGCTCCAGTCCACAATAACCAACAAGTCATATTGGAACCACCTCCGATACCTCAAAGCAATGAAACAAGCTCAGGACACGTTGATAACTTTGATGACATCTATGCCTTGGATCAGCCATTGGACATCAATCCAAATCATCAACCTGTGGATGATGTAGCATTGCGTCTGCTGCAGCAAATCTTTCCAGACAAGCCAGATGCCACTTTCCTAACAGAACAACAACGACAGATGGTTGAACTTTCACTGTCAAGAGAGAAAAGTTTTGTGGGTATTTTACCAACTGGTGGTGGCAAAAGCATGGTCTTTTTACTTCCAGCCTTGCTTGAAACAAATCTCATCACTCTGGTGGTCATTCCAAACAAGGCGCTGCTGCTGGATATGATTCGTAAAACCAAGGCATATGGAATACCTACCTGTCAATGGACGTCCGCCCATCGTCAGATAGGCGATGCGCGTGTGGTGTATCTGGCCATGGAATCAGTGACCTCATTGGGTTTCAAAGAGTAAGTCCACTCAGGAAGCCAGTAATGACATCGTTGCATATTGAATTAAATCTCCAGATGGTATCGCCAAAAAGAAGGAAAGATTGTTCGATGGGTGTTTGATGAAGCTCATAAGATCTTCACCGATGTGATGTATCGCGGAGACTTTGCTCGAGTCAAAGAGCTTGCTTTCTACCCCGTGATGAAAATCTTCCTCACAGCCACATTGCCAGTGACTCATGAAGAACTTTTGTTGGAGGAAACATGCATGCCTTCGTCGACACAGTTCATCAGGGCCCCCACCACACGTCCAAACATCAGATACCATGTCTTGCACATCAACAACCAAATGAAACCAGTGAACCAAATAGCCATTGACCTGGCTTCATATTTGCAACAAACCACCTTCACCTCTCAATCGCGTGGTATCATCTTCTGCATTGACATCCCAACTGTCAACGAAATTGCTAAACATTTTGGAGACTGCAAATCTCACTCCCAGATGCCATCTGACCTGAAGGCGCAGTTTCAAGAGTCGTGGTATCAAGGACATCACCAGTGGATGGTGGCAACCTCTGGCTTTATGCATGGCATTGATCATCCGGATGTCCAAGCCATTTTGTTCATTGGAATACCTTTTGGTGCCATCAACATCGAGCAAGGTGCAGGACGAGCAGGACGTAGTGGCCAACCCGCATTTGTGTTTTTGCTTCACAGCAACAACACCATATTCTGTTCAGTTGATGGCTGGGAGGACCGTCAATGTATTGCAGCAGCTGGAGAATGGGCACAAACCAATATAGAATGTCGAAGAAAAGTTATGACTCGTCTCATGGATGGTGGAGATGGCATGGATTGCACTGAGATAGAAGGTGCAGAGCAGTGCGACCTTTGTGATCCAAACACGGAGCTTCTCCATGCAGTCAGAAAACTCATGGCCAAGGACACACCTCAAATATCACGATCAAATACCATGGATATCGAGGACGATTATGACTTGGGAGGTTGGGATGACGCATCACTCATGAACATTGATATGGAATCATTGTGTGGAGCCCCACTCAGCTCCAATGTTGTCTCATCCTCCTCAGGTCCATCTACTGAGCCCATACCTCAAACATTGCCAGTCGCAACAGGCTCTGCAGCACCAGTAACAAAACCTACACCCCAAGTACTTCCTCCTGCAACAATCATTCTGCCAACCAGTGTTCGACCATCGATGGCCGTGCAGCTAGATGCAGCTGTTTATGCACAACATATGCAAAGCAGGAAGGCAAAGGCTGCAGAACTTGGAGCCATGACAAGATATCTCTATGGAAAGTGCATCATTTGTTGGGCATGGAAAGGACGTTGCGATGTGGTCAAGACCCCAAACCATACCTACTTCATCAGCTGTCGTGGTCCAGAAGACGTCTTTGTCAACAACGCCATCCGATGATTCGATCTCAAGAAAAACTACTTCAGATCTTTTCAAAAGTACGAATATTGCTGGCAATGTGGCTTGCCTCAGGGAAAATATTTGCCATCGACACATCCTGTTTTTGCTCCTGAAAAGACGGTGGCATGTCCATTTGAAGATTTTGTTGCGGTGCTTTGCTGGTTTGTCTTTATCAATCCAGCTATATTTACAGAGGCCACAAAAGCCTTTCCTGGTCTAAAAAGAGGAATGAGGATCCAGGAATTTGGCATGTGGGCCAAGGAACAGGCCAATCCTGGATCATTTTATAATGGCTTGGAGTTGATTGTATGGTTATGGCTACATCGTAACAGAATGTAGATTTGAAAATATCATTTTACTTTGCTTATGAACAATCTGGCATGTTTATGAATTTGAGCAAGGCAACTGGTGATGGTATAATATGGACATGGTGGTATACAAAAATAGTACTGATGGGTCAACAAATCTGACAGGAGTGGTTAGTTTTTGTCAGGCTCATAGTCATCCCCACTCCCTTCCCCATCAGATGTATCGAACCCATGCACCATCTGTGAACTTTTCTTGGCCAAACGACGAAGGCGCCTTACCTTGGCCTTGGCACGCTTTTGCTCCACCTCTAACTCGGTGGGAGCAGGACGAAGAGGCAGAACGGCTGCGTGGGCATCGGTGATTTTGGTCTTGATTAGAGCCAAGGTAGCAGCATTAAGGGTATCGTGAAGATGGACATTAGCTTTGAGAGAGCCGTCGTCGGCAGCGAAGCGCTTGTATTGTGGCACCGTGACACAGCCCAAATGATAGTGGACATCGCGAAAGGTGGTTCGATCCTATGAAAATTACTATCAGTAAATATTATACATAGTATACAAAAATAAAAACAGACCTTGATAGTCATCGAACCAAGACGGCGAGACAGGACATAAGAACCTGCAAGAAGCTTCTTGTTATCTGGGTGAGGTAATTGGTTGTAATAGTTCATCAAAAAAATTTAGTAGTACATACCTGCAAGACAAGTCGCAGCATAACATAACGTATCCGTCTGGGAAGCGGAGACGGGCCATTTGAGAAATACTTGACGCGAATTGGACATGATCTCATGTTCCAACATCTTGATAACGCCCTTTTTCGTGGGGGGATGACGACTTGTACCTGCCTTCTTACCTTTGGCTATATTGGCCAAATGCTTGACAGCAGCAGCTTTGGCTCCAAGATTCTAGTGAGAGTGATGAGTTTGTGTTGAAAATAAAGGAGACGGAAGTGGGTAGAGGTAGCAACTTACCTTTCTAGATCTCAGAGACTTGACCAGCTCAGAGGTGGAGCTAACAAGCTTTTTAGCCCCAGGCTTGGAGGGGACAGGGGTGGGAGACCTGGAGGGAGAGAGAGAGGAGGCAGGGCTGGAAGGAGCAAAGCCAAATACAGCAGCAGCAGGAGCAGGGGTGGATGCAGGGCCAGGGATGGAGCCAGAAGTAGATCTTTGGCTGTTTATCTAAACAAAGAAGGTGAAATAGGGCAGCAAAAGGAACAATAGTACTCACAGCTGCAGCCAAGGAAGAGTGAACAAGCCTTTTGGGGGCAGCAGCAGTTACTTTAGTGGACTTAGTAGGGGCCATTGTGGAGCAAGCGCAGAAAAGGTGACGCGACGTGACCAAACAAAACACGCAACAAGTCTTGTCTCCCCCAATGTTTCTCTCGACACTGGGTATCTCCTGCTGTGAAATGGGACCACCTTGAAGATGAATGAACACCCCAGAAGCATGGAAAGATGGGTACAAGAGGGTAAAGCGTCCTAATTTCCCGCGGTGCCAACTTTTCTCTAACCCCCCCCCCAACTTTTTTTAGCCACATCCGCTGTTTCCCCCGGCCAACCGCAACCACCCACGGCATAAATGGACCCCCCGCAACTCCTTATCGATGGAAACGAAGGGGTGCGACGTCCGAATCATCAGCGCTGCCAACTTTTCTCTAACACCCCCCCCAACTTTTTTTATCCAGAACCGCTGTTTCCCCCGGCCAACAGCGACCACCCACGGCCTAATAATCTACTCCTCGGATCCCACCCCGGGATCCAGGACCAGGACCAGGACCAGGACCAGGATTACTAAGCAATTTTGGACAAGGAATTGCTTTTTTGGGAACCTACCCTGGATAAGGACAAGGATTTTGGACAAGGAATTGCCTGTTTGGGAACCTTTGGACCAGGACCAGGACCAGGACCAGGACCAGGACAAGGATTTGGACCAGGACCAGGACCAGGACCAGGACAAGGACAAGGATTTGGACCAGGATTTTGGACCAGGACCAGGACAAGGACAAGGATTTGGACCAGGACCAGGACCAGGACAAGGACAAGGACAAGGATTTGGACCAGGACCAGGACCAGGAGGGGGAACTTGGGCAAGTTTTTGAATAATGTGGGGGGATCTTTGGGGGTCATTGTGGGCAAGTCTTGAGGACATGTGGGGGATCTTTGGGGGGGTTTTTGGGCAAGCATTTGAGTCATGTGAGGGGATCTTTTGGGGGCATTGGGGGCAAGTATTTGGGACATATGGGGGGTTGTTGGGCAAGTATTTGAGTCATTTGGGGGGATCTTTGGGGGGCATTTTGGGCAAGCATCTTAGACAAGGAGGGGGATCTTTGGGGGACATTGTGGGCAAGTATTTGGGACATGTGAGGGGATCTTTGGGGGGCATTTGAGTCATGTGGGGGGATCTTTGGAGGGCATTTTGGGCAAGAATTTGAGACATGTTGGGGGATCTTTGGGGGACATTTTGAGGAAGCATTTGAGTCATGTGGGGGGTCTGTGGGGGGTCTGTGGGGGGTCTGTGGGGGGTCTGTGGGGGGCATTGTGGGCAAGCATTTGGAACATCAAGGGGGATCTTTGGGGGACATTTGAGTCATTTGAGGGGATCTTCCAGAGGCATTTTAGGCAAGCATTTGAGATATGTTGGGGGATCTTTGGGGGGCATTTTGGGCAAGCTTGTCAGTCATGTGGGGGGATCTTTGGGAGGCATTTGAGTGATGTGGGGGGATCTTTCAGGGGCATTTTAGGCCAGCATTTGGGACATGTGGGGGGATCTTTGGGAGCATTGTGAGCAAGCATTTGGGACATCAAGGGGGATCTTTGGAGGACATTTGAGTCATGTGGGGGGGATCTTTCAGGGGTATTTTGGGCAAGTATTTGCATCATGTGGAGGGATCTTTCAGGGGCATTTTGGACAAGCATTTGGAACATGTTGGGGGATCTTTGAGGGGCATTTTGGGCAAGTATCTAAGTCATGTGGGGGGCATTGTGGGCAACTTTTTGGGACATGTGGGGGGATCTTTCAGGGGCATTTTGGGCAAGCATTTGAGATGTGTGGGGGGATCTTTCAGGGGCATTTTGGACAAGTATTTGGAACATGTTGGGGGATCTTTGGAGGACATTTTGGGCAAGCCTTTGTGATATGAAGAGGGATCATTGGGGGGCATTTTAGTCATGTGGAGGTTCCTGGGCAAGTCCTTTAGAGAAACTTTCCAGATCAAGAGGAGATTCCTCCTCATACATTCTGAATAACAATTCTATAAAAAAAAAAAAAAAAAAAAATCCCAAAAAGAAATCAGCACACAGCTTTAATACTACTTTACTACCAAGGAACTTAATCAATGTCAATAGCTCCTGCATTTGAACTTGGTCAATTCACATTGCTGTACTTTATAAAATTCTTGTGTTTAATGTCAGATAAATAGCACATGTTTATCCTTAAAACTATATAGCAGATGAACATATAATTCATGACAATACCAAACATCTTTTAAATGTACACAAGGCAATTATAATTTATATTTCAATGTAGTTTGAACACTTGACATTACAGTTATTATATTATTACAACACTGATACAAGTAAAGCAGTAAAAAGGTTGTCAAATTCACAACTCAAATAACATATAACTGGTGATAGTCATTATGATATTACCAACTCAAATCACATTACTCAAGTCACATGTCACAGTCACACAGTTGGTGAAATCACCAAGTGTCATGTGATATGTCACTGTCACACACTTGGTAAAATCACCAAGTCAAGTCACATGACTAGTTGGTAAAATCACCAAGTCAAGTCACATGACTAGTTGGTGATTTCACCAAGTCAAGTCACATGACCAGTTGGTTAAATCACCAAGTCAAGTCACATGTCCAAGTCACATGATTGGCTAAATCAGGTAACATGACTTGATCTCTCTTAATCCCTTACCACCATCATCTCATACTCTAACTTTGCTTTATTATCATGCCTTCCTGTACCAATTGTAATTTGGAGTTTCCTACTATGGGACAAAGAGATTATCACCATAGACATTGCAAGGGAGAAGTCCAAATAACTTATATTAATGGGGTTTTCACATTGCAGGCAGGAGTTGATGGGAGATTTATATGTCAATGTAGTCATCCTAAATGTCCCAAGCCTTTTACAACCATTAGAGGTCTTCAAAAGCATGTTAAAAAGGTTCAGCTGCCATGGATGCCTAGAGTTGGGGTGGACAATCCAGTCAATGATCAGGCTGAAGTCCAGGCTGAAGTTCAACCTGAAGTTCATACTGATGAGCCCATTATCCAGGTTGATTTTATCATCTTCAGATTCAATATTAATCTTAAACCTGACATTTTTTAGAGTCAGCCACAATCACCTGATATCACCAATGTAGATGAGGATTTTATTGATGATGCAGCTGCAAATCCAGCCATCATTTCAGACTCATCACAAGTTAATAATCAAATCATTCCCAACCAACACCACAAAGATGATATCAGCACTTCAGAGGTGGGTTATTTCATATGTCTTCCAAATACTACATTTGATGTTGAAGTCAAAAGATTGCAACACATCCCTATCTGGATACAATAGGGTTCTCTGTCAATACAGTCCTCCATTCACTGCTTTGTAACTGGTGTGGTTATGCTGTTTTGCCCAAACATGTAGAAAGTCATTTGGCAGGTGAAAATCATAAACCAGGCAAACTCAAGATCATCAGCAAGACACTTGGAGAAGTGGTGGAGGAGATGGAGGTGCTTGAATGTTTTCCCAATCCTCCCAGGACACTTCCCATGGATCCTGCACCACATGCTTTTCAAGGCTTGGAGATTGCAGAGGGTTTTTACTGTTTGTTTTGCTCTCATGCATCCACCTCCAAGGAATATATGAGGAAGCATCATAGCAAGCATCATCACACAGAACCAAAGCCACTCACATGGGCTACATGCTCTGTTCAACAAATCAATCCACGTGATCACGTGGCATGTCGATGGTTTCGAGTTCAACGGCAAGATGCTCAGCCCATCCATGTCACCCCCACCATCATTACCGATCTTCGAAAAGAGATGCTCAAAGAATCAGAACAGTCAGGGCAAAGAGGAGTTAGAGATCCACGCACTGTTAGCCCTTGGCTCTTGAGCACCAAGTGGCATGAGCATATCGAAGGATTCGAGACGACCGAACTTCGGAACTTGATATCGTTTCCAGGCAAAGAAGAACTGCAAGGTCTTCCAAAGCTGGTGGAGTTATATTTTCAGGATGCCACCGACCTATTACCATCAACATCTGAGCTCACACTGCAGAAGCTCAACACCTCTGACCCTGCCAAAACGTAAGTACTGTTCCCAACCAAGTATAGATCAATACTGATAACAGACATGTAATTCAGTGGGATTAGCAACACTCCCTTGCACAAGCATCAACTCGACGCTACATTAGGTCAATACTGCAATCCAGTCATCCGTTTATTGGCAATGCTCCTACGTCCAAAGGCCCAGTACCAGATCCCACTTACCGTGGAATTGGAAGAAGCATTGTTGTTTCTAAAGGAGGCTCTAGAGGAAGACAGGGATGAGCCCATGGTTGCAAGTAGGCTTCATGCCGTGTTCAAGGCATTGTGGATGCAGAGCTGGCTGCCTAAGGCCGATAACCCAATCCCTTGCCCAACCGTTCGAGCTTTAGCTCTCTTGACATTGCAACAGGACCGCAGCTTCACAGCTCCAATAGGAGTAACTTGCTTCATATCTAAACTGGAGCGAGCAGTCCGTCTTTTTTGTTTGACCGAGATACATGAACTCTCCATGACACCAGAGGATGAAGAGGATTCCTGTAACACCATGCAGTACTGGTTCATTGAAAAAAACAACACTCCATTCAATTCTCTTCGCTCTCTCCAGCACCGCGCTTCCAGCATTGCTTTCTGCACCAGAAGCATGCCTCGGATTTACTGGACAGACCGCATCACCTGGAGGTCCATGTTATATCGAGGTACAGCTGTGGATTTGGACCAGGTGGGGGAGATGTTCAGACACTTGGAAGATGCCATAGTTGATGTGTGGGAGAAGAAAGTTCTTCTGGGCCTGGCACTGAGAGTCAACACCAAGGGGATCAGGGAGGATCTTGCAAACACAGATGTTGGCTATTCGTTCATCACAGATCCTCGTAATGAGACCTTCAAGGACCGGGACCAGCTACTAACCGCTATCATATGTAATCCTGCGATATGTGGGCAGTTCCTGAAGGTTGATCGGGTCAGTGGTAAAATCGTGTGGAACAAAACAGCATTACGCACATGGCTCAGCAACTATGCCAGACTGCACGAACTCCTCCTCCTCCGATGCGAGACACTTTGCGGAGCCCCAGAGCGGGGGACTGAAATGACAGCCATGCAAAAAGAGAACACTGACACACGGACTGACAAGAATCTCGCCATTCTTGACAAACATCTGGCTCTTCTCCGTCTATATAACAAATCCAGTGCACAGATGGGCCATGACAAGCTCATACCACATGCAGTCGATGCCTTTGCATCCGACATCATCATTCAAGATCTCGCACTCGCTCGTCCATTCGCAGAGATTGCAGTGCACATCTGCATGCCTGAGAGGTTGGATATCAAGAAGCTGTACCAGGTGCATCTCTTTGTCAATGATGGCAAACTTTTCAACACGAGCAACATGTCAAACGTGATGAAGGAGTTCACGGAGCCCATCATTGGTGTGGGTCTGACCGTCAGCGACTGGAGACACATCAGCATCACCTGGAAGCGTAAACTGTGCAGCGCCGCCATGGAACTGTATGAAGAAGGTGGTTTGGAAGATACCGTAGACGTCCTCCAAGCAGGTCACAACCGGCACACAGAGGAACGGATTTATGGCATCAGTCGCGATGCACTGGCAGGTGCAGCAGAGGATGTTCTTCCTCTCTTTATGCAGGCCAGCACCAAGTGGCAGATAGTGCACAAAGTTGTTCCAGGTGAGCCCTCTCAATACACACGTCACGGTTCAAGTTTAACAATCAAAACTCAACAGGAGGCCTGATGTTGCCATACACCGAGGCACGCATGGAAGCGTTCGACGATCTCGTTGCCAGAGGTGTCATAAAGGTGGAGCGATCAAGAAATAGCATGCCCAACACCACAGTTGACCTCGATGCCATTGCGGACCGAGTGGTGGATCGACTCATGCCTTGCCTCACAGATCTGATCAGAGATGTCGTTACCTCTGCCCTAAGCAATACTCCTACCACCACCGAGGTCCCTAATGTTGACATGGACATGATGACCATTGAACCTGACTTCAATGATGTCCCTGAGGTTGTCATGGCCCAGCCACCAAGAATGCAGCCAGCCACCGGTCCAGCCAGGCCAATATCAACAATGGCAATGGCAAAGGTGGCCACCACCCATCCCTTCCAGGACGAGTTTGAGGGAGCCAAGAGACGAAAGGTGGCAGCATTGGCGGCGAAGAGTGGACTGGCTGATCGGCTCTTGAAGGGCTTGAAATCATTTCAAGGGTTATGCGCATTCTGCAGGGTCTTTGGAGGTTCAAGTCACCCCTGGCATAACATGCTCAACTGTCCCACAATGCTTGGAATCATGTCCAAGGATCAGTACATCAACTACCAAAGCTGCATTCAGTATGACACCAAGATTCACAGGACGATGACATGCTTCTTCTGCCATGTGCCTCAGCTCAACTATCGACTCCATGCCAATTTCACTGGCTCCGGTGAAGACTGCGAGTGGCAAGAATGCGTGGCACCAGTAGCATTGGCCATTTTCATGAGCACCGAGCTACGAGAAGCAGCCAAAGCGCATTTCGGATGTCAGTGGGACAACAAAAAGGAGTTTGCAAAGTGGTTGAATTCAAAGCCGACACAAGGGCATACCAGTAGAACCATAGAGCTGTTTTTGTGGTGCTGTGAACATTAACACCACACTTGAAAGTTTATATTAGACCACACCATGTACATATAAATAGAAATAAACCACAGCCATGTGGGCAAATTAATTCAGACTTGGCTGTCATCATGATTGCAATCATAAGGTCCAAAAACCCCAGAAAGAAGTCATGTGTCATGTGACATGTCACTGTCACACACTTGGTGAAATGACCAAGTCAAGTCACATGACCAGTTGTTGAAATGACCAAGTCAAGTCACATGATGAGTTGGTGAGATCACCGAGTCAAGTGACAAGTCACGGTCACGATCGATCATGATTTGTGAATTGAGCTACTCAGAGTAGAACAGACGCATGCTACGATCCTGCCAAGATTCAAAGTCAGTAATAACCAATAACGAGGGTGATACCGGTCACAGAGTCGGTGAAATGACCGAGTCAGGTCACGTGGCCATGTCACGAATGGTATAAATTGGAACGATGAGTCATGATCACTCTTGGTCTTGAACCACCATGATCTCACAGCTACACCGGTGAGATTGGAACGTTGCGGTCGATATAGCCCACAGAGTGATTTTTTGATTTTTTTTAACCGTTCCATTCATCCACACTGGCCATGTCATTCACCATGATGGTCAATACGATCTAGATGACAGACTACTCGGATCCTATGACCATTTCCATCGCGTTTCTTTCCCATGATATATTCGCGTTCGCATTGCCTCGCAGTCGTTCCCAGCCCAGCAGAGAACACTCGTTAGCACCTTTAGGCATCTCGCCTCGTTGTCTCGCAGGGGAACGTCAATTTACTGCCAGCAGCACACAGCAAGAAATACTGGTTAGCATCGGATGAAACACCGCACCGCAGAAGCAAGATAACCATGGTATACTGCACCCAACTCATCCTCCGAACAAGCAGCAGACTGGCATAACAACACCAACGACCAGTTGGTAAAATTCACCGACTCGAGTGACAAGTCACGTATCACGGTCACACAGTTGGTGAAATGACCAAGTCAAGTCACATGATGAGTTGGTGAGATCACCAAGTCAAGTGACAAGTCACGGTCACGATCGATCATGATTTGTGAATTGAGCTACTCAGAGTAGAACAGACGCATGCTACGATCCTGCCAAGATTCAAAGTCAGTAATAACCAATAACGAGGGTGATACCGGTCACAGAGTCGGTGAAATGACCGAGTCAGGTCACGTGGCCATGTCACGAATGGTATAAATTGGAACGATGAGTCATGATCACTCTTGGTCTTGAACCACCATGATCTCACAGCTACACCGGTGAGATTGGAACGTTGCGGTCGATATAGCCCACAGAGTGATTTTTTGATTTTTTTTAACCGTTCCATTCATCCACACTGGCCATGTCATTCACCATGATGGTCAATACGATCTAGATGACAGACTACTCGGATCCTATGACCATTTCCATCGCGTTTCTTTCCCATGATATATTCGCGTTCGCATTGCCTCGCAGTCGTTCCCAGCCCAGCAGAGAACACTCGTTAGCACCTTTAGGCATCTCGCCTCGTTGTCTCGCAGGGGAACGTCAATTTACTGCCAGCAGCACACAGCAAGAAATACTGGTTAGCATCGGATGAAACACCGCACCGCAGAAGCAAGATAACCATGGTATACTGCACCCAACTCATCCTCCGAACAAGCAGCAGACTGGCATAACAACACCAACGACCAGTTGGTAAAATTCACCGACTCGAGTGACAAGTCACGTATCACGGTCACACAGTTGGTGAAATGACCAAGTCAAGTCACATGATGAGTTGGTGAGATCACCGAGTCAAGTGACAAGTCACGGTCACGATCGATCATGATTTGTGAATTGAGCTACTCAGAGTAGAACAGACGCATGCTACGATCCTGCCAAGATTCAAAGTCAGTAATAACCAATAACGAGGGTGATACCGGTCACAGAGTCGGTGAAATGACCGAGTCAGGTCACGTGGCCATGTCACGAATGGTATAAATTGGAACGATGAGTCATGATCACTCTTGGTCTTGAACCACCATGATCTCACAGCTACACCGGTGAGATTGGAACGTTGCGGTCGATATAGCCCACAGAGTGATTTTTTGATTTTTTTTAACCGTTCCATTCATCCACACTGGCCATGTCATTCACCATGATGGTCAATACGATCTAGATGACAGACTACTCGGATCCTATGACCATTTCCATCGCGTTTCTTTCCCATGATATATTCGCGTTCGCATTGCCTCGCAGTCGTTCCCAGCCCAGCAGAGAACACTCGTTAGCACCTTTAGGCATCTCGCCTCGTTGTCTCGCAGGGGAACGTCAATTTACTGCCAGCAGCACACAGCAAGAAATACTGGTTAGCATCGGATGAAACACCGCACCGCAGAAGCAAGATAACCATGGTATACTGCACCCAACTCATCCTCCGAACAAGCAGCAGACTGGCATAACAACACCAACGACCAGTTGGTAAAATTCACCGACTCGAGTGACAAGTCACGTATCACGGTCACACAGTTGGTGAAATGACCAAGTCAAGTCACATGATGAGTTGGTGAGATCACCAAGTCAAGTGACAAGTCACGGTCACGATCGATCATGATTTGTGAATTGAGCTACTCAGAGTAGAACAGACGCATGCTACGATCCTGCCAAGATTCAAAGTCAGTAATAACCAATAACGAGGGTGATACCGGTCACAGAGTCGGTGAAATGACCGAGTCAGGTCACGTGGCCATGTCACGAATGGTATAAATTGGAACGATGAGTCATGATCACTCTTGGTCTTGAACCACCATGATCTCACAGCTACACCGGTGAGATTGGAACGTTGCGGTCGATATAGCCCACAGAGTGATTTTTTGATTTTTTTTAACCGTTCCATTCATCCACACTGGCCATGTCATTCACCATGATGGTCAATACGATCTAGATGACAGACTACTCGGATCCTATGACCATTTCCATCGCGTTTCTTTCCCATGATATATTCGCGTTCGCATTGCCTCGCAGTCGTTCCCAGCCCAGCAGAGAACACTCGTTAGCACCTTTAGGCATCTCGCCTCGTTGTCTCGCAGGGGAACGTCAATTTACTGCCAGCAGCACACAGCAAGAAATACTGGTTAGCATCGGATGAAACACCGCACCGCAGAAGCAAGATAACCATGGTATACTGCACCCAACTCATCCTCCGAACAAGCAGCAGACTGGCATAACAACACCAACGACCAGTTGGTAAAATTCACCGACTCGAGTGACAAGTCACGTATCACGGTCACACAGTTGGTGAAATGACCAAGTCAAGTCACATGATGAGTTGGTGAGATCACCGAGTCAAGTGACAAGTCACGGTCACGATCGATCATGATTTGTGAATTGAGCTACTCAGAGTAGAACAGACGCATGCTACGATCCTGCCAAGATTCAAAGTCAGTAATAACCAATAACGAGGGTGATACCGGTCACAGAGTCGGTGAAATGACCGAGTCAGGTCACGTGGCCATGTCACGAATGGTATAAATTGGAACGATGAGTCATGATCACTCTTGGTCTTGAACCACCATGATCTCACAGCTACACCGGTGAGATTGGAACGTTGCGGTCGATATAGCCCACAGAGTGATTTTTTGATTTTTTTTAACCGTTCCATTCATCCACACTGGCCATGTCATTCACCATGATGGTCAATACGATCTAGATGACAGACTACTCGGATCCTATGACCATTTCCATCGCGTTTCTTTCCCATGATATATTCGCGTTCGCATTGCCTCGCAGTCGTTCCCAGCCCAGCAGAGAACACTCGTTAGCACCTTTAGGCATCTCGCCTCGTTGTCTCGCAGGGGAACGTCAATTTACTGCCAGCAGCACACAGCAAGAAATACTGGTTAGCATCGGATGAAACACCGCACCGCAGAAGCAAGATAACCATGGTATACTGCACCCAACTCATCCTCCGAACAAGCAGCAGACTGGCATAACAACACCAACGACCAGTTGGTAAAATTCACCGACTCGAGTGACAAGTCACGTATCACGGTCACACAGTTGGTGAAATGACCAAGTCAAGTCACATGATGAGTTGGTGAGATCACCAAGTCAAGTGACAAGTCACGGTCACGATCGATCATGATTTGTGAATTGAGCTACTCAGAGTAGAACAGACGCATGCTACGATCCTGCCAAGATTCAAAGTCAGTAATAACCAATAACGAGGGTGATACCGGTCACAGAGTCGGTGAAATGACCGAGTCAGGTCACGTGGCCATGTCACGAATGGTATAAATTGGAACGATGAGTCATGATCACTCTTGGTCTTGAACCACCATGATCTCACAGCTACACCGGTGAGATTGGAACGTTGCGGTCGATATAGCCCACAGAGTGATTTTTTGATTTTTTTTAACCGTTCCATTCATCCACACTGGCCATGTCATTCACCATGATGGTCAATACGATCTAGATGACAGACTACTCGGATCCTATGACCATTTCCATCGCGTTTCTTTCCCATGATATATTCGCGTTCGCATTGCCTCGCAGTCGTTCCCAGCCCAGCAGAGAACACTCGTTAGCACCTTTAGGCATCTCGCCTCGTTGTCTCGCAGGGGAACGTCAATTTACTGCCAGCAGCACACAGCAAGAAATACTGGTTAGCATCGGATGAAACACCGCACCGCAGAAGCAAGATAACCATGGTATACTGCACCCAACTCATCCTCCGAACAAGCAGCAGACTGGCATAACAACACCAACGACCAGTTGGTAAAATTCACCGACTCGAGTGACAAGTCACGTATCACGGTCACACAGTTGGTGAAATGACCAAGTCAAGTCACATGATGAGTTGGTGAGATCACCGAGTCAAGTGACAAGTCACGGTCACGATCGATCATGATTTGTGAATTGAGCTACTCAGAGTAGAACAGACGCATGCTACGATCCTGCCAAGATTCAAAGTCAGTAATAACCAATAACGAGGGTGATACCGGTCACAGAGTCGGTGAAATGACCGAGTCAGGTCACGTGGCCATGTCACGAATGGTATAAATTGGAACGATGAGTCATGATCACTCTTGGTCTTGAACCACCATGATCTCACAGCTACACCGGTGAGATTGGAACGTTGCGGTCGATATAGCCCACAGAGTGATTTTTTGATTTTTTTTAACCGTTCCATTCATCCACACTGGCCATGTCATTCACCATGATGGTCAATACGATCTAGATGACAGACTACTCGGATCCTATGACCATTTCCATCGCGTTTCTTTCCCATGATATATTCGCGTTCGCATTGCCTCGCAGTCGTTCCCAGCCCAGCAGAGAACACTCGTTAGCACCTTTAGGCATCTCGCCTCGTTGTCTCGCAGGGGAACGTCAATTTACTGCCAGCAGCACACAGCAAGAAATACTGGTTAGCATCGGATGAAACACCGCACCGCAGAAGCAAGATAACCATGGTATACTGCACCCAACTCATCCTCCGAACAAGCAGCAGACTGGCATAACAACACCAACGACCAGTTGGTAAAATTCACCGACTCGAGTGACAAGTCACGTATCACGGTCACACAGTTGGTGAAATGACCAAGTCAAGTCACATGATGAGTTGGTGAGATCACCAAGTCAAGTGACAAGTCACGGTCACGATCGATCATGATTTGTGAATTGAGCTACTCAGAGTAGAACAGACGCATGCTACGATCCTGCCAAGATTCAAAGTCAGTAATAACCAATAACGAGGGTGATACCGGTCACAGAGTCGGTGAAATGACCGAGTCAGGTCACGTGGCCATGTCACGAATGGTATAAATTGGAACGATGAGTCATGATCACTCTTGGTCTTGAACCACCATGATCTCACAGCTACACCGGTGAGATTGGAACGTTGCGGTCGATATAGCCCACAGAGTGATTTTTTGATTTTTTTTAACCGTTCCATTCATCCACACTGGCCATGTCATTCACCATGATGGTCAATACGATCTAGATGACAGACTACTCGGATCCTATGACCATTTCCATCGCGTTTCTTTCCCATGATATATTCGCGTTCGCATTGCCTCGCAGTCGTTCCCAGCCCAGCAGAGAACACTCGTTAGCACCTTTAGGCATCTCGCCTCGTTGTCTCGCAGGGGAACGTCAATTTACTGCCAGCAGCACACAGCAAGAAATACTGGTTAGCATCGGATGAAACACCGCACCGCAGAAGCAAGATAACCATGGTATACTGCACCCAACTCATCCTCCGAACAAGCAGCAGACTGGCATAACAACACCAACGACCAGTTGGTAAAATTCACCGACTCGAGTGACAAGTCACGTATCACGGTCACACAGTTGGTGAAATGACCAAGTCAAGTCACATGATGAGTTGGTGAGATCACCAAGTCAAGTGACAAGTCACGGTCACGATCGATCATGATTTGTGAATTGAGCTACTCAGAGTAGAACAGACGCATGCTACGATCCTGCCAAGATTCAAAGTCAGTAATAACCAATAACGAGGGTGATACCGGTCACAGAGTCGGTGAAATGACCGAGTCAGGTCACGTGGCCATGTCACGAATGGTATAAATTGGAACGATGAGTCATGATCACTCTTGGTCTTGAACCACCATGATCTCACAGCTACACCGGTGAGATTGGAACGTTGCGGTCGATATAGCCCACAGAGTGATTTTTTGATTTTTTTTAACCGTTCCATTCATCCACACTGGCCATGTCATTCACCATGATGGTCAATACGATCTAGATGACAGACTACTCGGATCCTATGACCATTTCCATCGCGTTTCTTTCCCATGATATATTCGCGTTCGCATTGCCTCGCAGTCGTTCCCAGCCCAGCAGAGAACACTCGTTAGCACCTTTAGGCATCTCGCCTCGTTGTCTCGCAGGGGAACGTCAATTTACTGCCAGCAGCACACAGCAAGAAATACTGGTTAGCATCGGATGAAACACCGCACCGCAGAAGCAAGATAACCATGGTATACTGCACCCAACTCATCCTCCGAACAAGCAGCAGACTGGCATAACAACACCAACGACCAGTTGGTAAAATTCACCGACTCGAGTGACAAGTCACGTATCACGGTCACACAGTTGGTGAAATGACCAAGTCAAGTCACATGATGAGTTGGTGAGATCACCAAGTCAAGTGACAAGTCACGGTCACGATCGATCATGATTTGTGAATTGAGCTACTCAGAGTAGAACAGACGCATGCTACGATCCTGCCAAGATTCAAAGTCAGTAATAACCAATAACGAGGGTGATACCGGTCACAGAGTCGGTGAAATGACCGAGTCAGGTCACGTGGCCATGTCACGAATGGTATAAATTGGAACGATGAGTCATGATCACTCTTGGTCTTGAACCACCATGATCTCACAGCTACACCGGTGAGATTGGAACGTTGCGGTCGATATAGCCCACAGAGTGATTTTTTGATTTTTTTTAACCGTTCCATTCATCCACACTGGCCATGTCATTCACCATGATGGTCAATACGATCTAGATGACAGACTACTCGGATCCTATGACCATTTCCATCGCGTTTCTTTCCCATGATATATTCGCGTTCGCATTGCCTCGCAGTCGTTCCCAGCCCAGCAGAGAACACTCGTTAGCACCTTTAGGCATCTCGCCTCGTTGTCTCGCAGGGGAACGTCAATTTACTGCCAGCAGCACACAGCAAGAAATACTGGTTAGCATCGGATGAAACACCGCACCGCAGAAGCAAGATAACCATGGTATACTGCACCCAACTCATCCTCCGAACAAGCAGCAGACTGGCATAACAACACCAACGACCAGTTGGTAAAATTCACCGACTCGAGTGACAAGTCACGTATCACGGTCACACAGTTGGTGAAATGACCAAGTCAAGTCACATGATGAGTTGGTGAGATCACCAAGTCAAGTGACAAGTCACGGTCACGATCGATCATGATTTGTGAATTGAGCTACTCAGAGTAGAACAGACGCATGCTACGATCCTGCCAAGATTCAAAGTCAGTAATAACCAATAACGAGGGTGATACCGGTCACAGAGTCGGTGAAATGACCGAGTCAGGTCACGTGGCCATGTCACGAATGGTATAAATTGGAACGATGAGTCATGATCACTCTTGGTCTTGAACCACCATGATCTCACAGCTACACCGGTGAGATTGGAACGTTGCGGTCGATATAGCCCACAGAGTGATTTTTTGATTTTTTTTAACCGTTCCATTCATCCACACTGGCCATGTCATTCACCATGATGGTCAATACGATCTAGATGACAGACTACTCGGATCCTATGACCATTTCCATCGCGTTTCTTTCCCATGATATATTCGCGTTCGCATTGCCTCGCAGTCGTTCCCAGCCCAGCAGAGAACACTCGTTAGCACCTTTAGGCATCTCGCCTCGTTGTCTCGCAGGGGAACGTCAATTTACTGCCAGCAGCACACAGCAAGAAATACTGGTTAGCATCGGATGAAACACCGCACCGCAGAAGCAAGATAACCATGGTATACTGCACCCAACTCATCCTCCGAACAAGCAGCAGACTGGCATAACAACACCAACGACCAGTTGGTAAAATTCACCGACTCGAGTGACAAGTCACGTATCACGGTCACACAGTTGGTGAAATGACCAAGTCAAGTCACATGATGAGTTGGTGAGATCACCAAGTCAAGTGACAAGTCACGGTCACGATCGATCATGATTTGTGAATTGAGCTACTCAGAGTAGAACAGACGCATGCTACGATCCTGCCAAGATTCAAAGTCAGTAATAACCAATAACGAGGGTGATACCGGTCACAGAGTCGGTGAAATGACCGAGTCAGGTCACGTGGCCATGTCACGAATGGTATAAATTGGAACGATGAGTCATGATCACTCTTGGTCTTGAACCACCATGATCTCACAGCTACACCGGTGAGATTGGAACGTTGCGGTCGATATAGCCCACAGAGTGATTTTTTGATTTTTTTTAACCGTTCCATTCATCCACACTGGCCATGTCATTCACCATGATGGTCAATACGATCTAGATGACAGACTACTCGGATCCTATGACCATTTCCATCGCGTTTCTTTCCCATGATATATTCGCGTTCGCATTGCCTCGCAGTCGTTCCCAGCCCAGCAGAGAACACTCGTTAGCACCTTTAGGCATCTCGCCTCGTTGTCTCGCAGGGGAACGTCAATTTACTGCCAGCAGCACACAGCAAGAAATACTGGTTAGCATCGGATGAAACACCGCACCGCAGAAGCAAGATAACCATGGTATACTGCACCCAACTCATCCTCCGAACAAGCAGCAGACTGGCATAACAACACCAACGACCAGTTGGTAAAATTCACCGACTCGAGTGACAAGTCACGTATCACGGTCACACAGTTGGTGAAATGACCAAGTCAAGTCACATGATGAGTTGGTGAGATCACCAAGTCAAGTGACAAGTCACGGTCACGATCGATCATGATTTGTGAATTGAGCTACTCAGAGTAGAACAGACGCATGCTACGATCCTGCCAAGATTCAAAGTCAGTAATAACCAATAACGAGGGTGATACCGGTCACAGAGTCGGTGAAATGACCGAGTCAGGTCACGTGGCCATGTCACGAATGGTATAAATTGGAACGATGAGTCATGATCACTCTTGGTCTTGAACCACCATGATCTCACAGCTACACCGGTGAGATTGGAACGTTGCGGTCGATATAGCCCACAGAGTGATTTTTTGATTTTTTTTAACCGTTCCATTCATCCACACTGGCCATGTCATTCACCATGATGGTCAATACGATCTAGATGACAGACTACTCGGATCCTATGACCATTTCCATCGCGTTTCTTTCCCATGATATATTCGCGTTCGCATTGCCTCGCAGTCGTTCCCAGCCCAGCAGAGAACACTCGTTAGCACCTTTAGGCATCTCGCCTCGTTGTCTCGCAGGGGAACGTCAATTTACTGCCAGCAGCACACAGCAAGAAATACTGGTTAGCATCGGATGAAACACCGCACCGCAGAAGCAAGATAACCATGGTATACTGCACCCAACTCATCCTCCGAACAAGCAGCAGACTGGCATAACAACACCAACGACCAGTTGGTAAAATTCACCGACTCGAGTGACAAGTCACGTATCACGGTCACACAGTTGGTGAAATGACCAAGTCAAGTCACATGATGAGTTGGTGAGATCACCAAGTCAAGTGACAAGTCACGGTCACGATCGATCATGATTTGTGAATTGAGCTACTCAGAGTAGAACAGACGCATGCTACGATCCTGCCAAGATTCAAAGTCAGTAATAACCAATAACGAGGGTGATACCGGTCACAGAGTCGGTGAAATGACCGAGTCAGGTCACGTGGCCATGTCACGAATGGTATAAATTGGAACGATGAGTCATGATCACTCTTGGTCTTGAACCACCATGATCTCACAGCTACACCGGTGAGATTGGAACGTTGCGGTCGATATAGCCCACAGAGTGATTTTTTGATTTTTTTTAACCGTTCCATTCATCCACACTGGCCATGTCATTCACCATGATGGTCAATACGATCTAGATGACAGACTACTCGGATCCTATGACCATTTCCATCGCGTTTCTTTCCCATGATATATTCGCGTTCGCATTGCCTCGCAGTCGTTCCCAGCCCAGCAGAGAACACTCGTTAGCACCTTTAGGCATCTCGCCTCGTTGTCTCGCAGGGGAACGTCAATTTACTGCCAGCAGCACACAGCAAGAAATACTGGTTAGCATCGGATGAAACACCGCACCGCAGAAGCAAGATAACCATGGTATACTGCACCCAACTCATCCTCCGAACAAGCAGCAGACTGGCATAACAACACCAACGACCAGTTGGTAAAATTCACCGACTCGAGTGACAAGTCACGTATCACGGTCACACAGTTGGTGAAATGACCAAGTCAAGTCACATGATGAGTTGGTGAGATCACCAAGTCAAGTGACAAGTCACGGTCACGATCGATCATGATTTGTGAATTGAGCTACTCAGAGTAGAACAGACGCATGCTACGATCCTGCCAAGATTCAAAGTCAGTAATAACCAATAACGAGGGTGATACCGGTCACAGAGTCGGTGAAATGACCGAGTCAGGTCACGTGGCCATGTCACGAATGGTATAAATTGGAACGATGAGTCATGATCACTCTTGGTCTTGAACCACCATGATCTCACAGCTACACCGGTGAGATTGGAACGTTGCGGTCGATATAGCCCACAGAGTGATTTTTTGATTTTTTTTAACCGTTCCATTCATCCACACTGGCCATGTCATTCACCATGATGGTCAATACGATCTAGATGACAGACTACTCGGATCCTATGACCATTTCCATCGCGTTTCTTTCCCATGATATATTCGCGTTCGCATTGCCTCGCAGTCGTTCCCAGCCCAGCAGAGAACACTCGTTAGCACCTTTAGGCATCTCGCCTCGTTGTCTCGCAGGGGAACGTCAATTTACTGCCAGCAGCACACAGCAAGAAATACTGGTTAGCATCGGATGAAACACCGCACCGCAGAAGCAAGATAACCTAATAATCTACTCCTCGGATCCCACCCCGGGATCCAGGACCAGGACCAGGACCAGGACCAGGATTACTAAGCAATTTTGGACAAGGAATTGCTTTTTTGGGAACCTACCCTGGATAAGGACAAGGATTTTGGACAAGGAATTGCCTGTTTGGGAACCTTTGGACCAGGACCAGGACCAGGACCAGGACCAGGACAAGGATTTGGACCAGGACCAGGACCAGGACCAGGACAAGGACAAGGATTTGGACCAGGATTTTGGACCAGGACCAGGACAAGGACAAGGATTTGGACCAGGACCAGGACCAGGACAAGGACAAGGACAAGGATTTGGACCAGGACCAGGACCAGGAGGGGGAACTTGGGCAAGTTTTTGAATAATGTGGGGGGATCTTTGGGGGTCATTGTGGGCAAGTCTTGAGGACATGTGGGGGATCTTTGGGGGGGTTTTTGGGCAAGCATTTGAGTCATGTGAGGGGATCTTTTGGGGGCATTGGGGGCAAGTATTTGGGACATATGGGGGGTTGTTGGGCAAGTATTTGAGTCATTTGGGGGGATCTTTGGGGGGCATTTTGGGCAAGCATCTTAGACAAGGAGGGGGATCTTTGGGGGACATTGTGGGCAAGTATTTGGGACATGTGAGGGGATCTTTGGGGGGCATTTGAGTCATGTGGGGGGATCTTTGGAGGGCATTTTGGGCAAGAATTTGAGACATGTTGGGGGATCTTTGGGGGACATTTTGAGGAAGCATTTGAGTCATGTGGGGGGTCTGTGGGGGGTCTGTGGGGGGTCTGTGGGGGGTCTGTGGGGGGCATTGTGGGCAAGCATTTGGAACATCAAGGGGGATCTTTGGGGGACATTTGAGTCATTTGAGGGGATCTTCCAGAGGCATTTTAGGCAAGCATTTGAGATATGTTGGGGGATCTTTGGGGGGCATTTTGGGCAAGCTTGTCAGTCATGTGGGGGGATCTTTGGGAGGCATTTGAGTGATGTGGGGGGATCTTTCAGGGGCATTTTAGGCCAGCATTTGGGACATGTGGGGGGATCTTTGGGAGCATTGTGAGCAAGCATTTGGGACATCAAGGGGGATCTTTGGAGGACATTTGAGTCATGTGGGGGGGATCTTTCAGGGGTATTTTGGGCAAGTATTTGCATCATGTGGAGGGATCTTTCAGGGGCATTTTGGACAAGCATTTGGAACATGTTGGGGGATCTTTGAGGGGCATTTTGGGCAAGTATCTAAGTCATGTGGGGGGCATTGTGGGCAACTTTTTGGGACATGTGGGGGGATCTTTCAGGGGCATTTTGGGCAAGCATTTGAGATGTGTGGGGGGATCTTTCAGGGGCATTTTGGACAAGTATTTGGAACATGTTGGGGGATCTTTGGAGGACATTTTGGGCAAGCCTTTGTGATATGAAGAGGGATCATTGGGGGGCATTTTAGTCATGTGGAGGTTCCTGGGCAAGTCCTTTAGAGAAACTTTCCAGATCAAGAGGAGATTCCTCCTCATACATTCTGAATAACAATTCTATAAAAAAAAAAAAAAAAAAAAATCCCAAAAAGAAATCAGCACACAGCTTTAATACTACTTTACTACCAAGGAACTTAATCAATGTCAATAGCTCCTGCATTTGAACTTGGTCAATTCACATTGCTGTACTTTATAAAATTCTTGTGTTTAATGTCAGATAAATAGCACATGTTTATCCTTAAAACTATATAGCAGATGAACATATAATTCATGACAATACCAAACATCTTTTAAATGTACACAAGGCAATTATAATTTATATTTCAATGTAGTTTGAACACTTGACATTACAGTTATTATATTATTACAACACTGATACAAGTAAAGCAGTAAAAAGGTTGTCAAATTCACAACTCAAATAACATATAACTGGTGATAGTCATTATGATATTACCAACTCAAATCACATTACTCAAGTCACATGTCACAGTCACACAGTTGGTGAAATCACCAAGTGTCATGTGATATGTCACTGTCACACACTTGGTAAAATCACCAAGTCAAGTCACATGACTAGTTGGTAAAATCACCAAGTCAAGTCACATGACTAGTTGGTGATTTCACCAAGTCAAGTCACATGACCAGTTGGTTAAATCACCAAGTCAAGTCACATGTCCAAGTCACATGATTGGCTAAATCAGGTAACATGACTTGATCTCTCTTAATCCCTTACCACCATCATCTCATACTCTAACTTTGCTTTATTATCATGCCTTCCTGTACCAATTGTAATTTGGAGTTTCCTACTATGGGACAAAGAGATTATCACCATAGACATTGCAAGGGAGAAGTCCAAATAACTTATATTAATGGGGTTTTCACATTGCAGGCAGGAGTTGATGGGAGATTTATATGTCAATGTAGTCATCCTAAATGTCCCAAGCCTTTTACAACCATTAGAGGTCTTCAAAAGCATGTTAAAAAGGTTCAGCTGCCATGGATGCCTAGAGTTGGGGTGGACAATCCAGTCAATGATCAGGCTGAAGTCCAGGCTGAAGTTCAACCTGAAGTTCATACTGATGAGCCCATTATCCAGGTTGATTTTATCATCTTCAGATTCAATATTAATCTTAAACCTGACATTTTTTAGAGTCAGCCACAATCACCTGATATCACCAATGTAGATGAGGATTTTATTGATGATGCAGCTGCAAATCCAGCCATCATTTCAGACTCATCACAAGTTAATAATCAAATCATTCCCAACCAACACCACAAAGATGATATCAGCACTTCAGAGGTGGGTTATTTCATATGTCTTCCAAATACTACATTTGATGTTGAAGTCAAAAGATTGCAACACATCCCTATCTGGATACAATAGGGTTCTCTGTCAATACAGTCCTCCATTCACTGCTTTGTAACTGGTGTGGTTATGCTGTTTTGCCCAAACATGTAGAAAGTCATTTGGCAGGTGAAAATCATAAACCAGGCAAACTCAAGATCATCAGCAAGACACTTGGAGAAGTGGTGGAGGAGATGGAGGTGCTTGAATGTTTTCCCAATCCTCCCAGGACACTTCCCATGGATCCTGCACCACATGCTTTTCAAGGCTTGGAGATTGCAGAGGGTTTTTACTGTTTGTTTTGCTCTCATGCATCCACCTCCAAGGAATATATGAGGAAGCATCATAGCAAGCATCATCACACAGAACCAAAGCCACTCACATGGGCTACATGCTCTGTTCAACAAATCAATCCACGTGATCACGTGGCATGTCGATGGTTTCGAGTTCAACGGCAAGATGCTCAGCCCATCCATGTCACCCCCACCATCATTACCGATCTTCGAAAAGAGATGCTCAAAGAATCAGAACAGTCAGGGCAAAGAGGAGTTAGAGATCCACGCACTGTTAGCCCTTGGCTCTTGAGCACCAAGTGGCATGAGCATATCGAAGGATTCGAGACGACCGAACTTCGGAACTTGATATCGTTTCCAGGCAAAGAAGAACTGCAAGGTCTTCCAAAGCTGGTGGAGTTATATTTTCAGGATGCCACCGACCTATTACCATCAACATCTGAGCTCACACTGCAGAAGCTCAACACCTCTGACCCTGCCAAAACGTAAGTACTGTTCCCAACCAAGTATAGATCAATACTGATAACAGACATGTAATTCAGTGGGATTAGCAACACTCCCTTGCACAAGCATCAACTCGACGCTACATTAGGTCAATACTGCAATCCAGTCATCCGTTTATTGGCAATGCTCCTACGTCCAAAGGCCCAGTACCAGATCCCACTTACCGTGGAATTGGAAGAAGCATTGTTGTTTCTAAAGGAGGCTCTAGAGGAAGACAGGGATGAGCCCATGGTTGCAAGTAGGCTTCATGCCGTGTTCAAGGCATTGTGGATGCAGAGCTGGCTGCCTAAGGCCGATAACCCAATCCCTTGCCCAACCGTTCGAGCTTTAGCTCTCTTGACATTGCAACAGGACCGCAGCTTCACAGCTCCAATAGGAGTAACTTGCTTCATATCTAAACTGGAGCGAGCAGTCCGTCTTTTTTGTTTGACCGAGATACATGAACTCTCCATGACACCAGAGGATGAAGAGGATTCCTGTAACACCATGCAGTACTGGTTCATTGAAAAAAACAACACTCCATTCAATTCTCTTCGCTCTCTCCAGCACCGCGCTTCCAGCATTGCTTTCTGCACCAGAAGCATGCCTCGGATTTACTGGACAGACCGCATCACCTGGAGGTCCATGTTATATCGAGGTACAGCTGTGGATTTGGACCAGGTGGGGGAGATGTTCAGACACTTGGAAGATGCCATAGTTGATGTGTGGGAGAAGAAAGTTCTTCTGGGCCTGGCACTGAGAGTCAACACCAAGGGGATCAGGGAGGATCTTGCAAACACAGATGTTGGCTATTCGTTCATCACAGATCCTCGTAATGAGACCTTCAAGGACCGGGACCAGCTACTAACCGCTATCATATGTAATCCTGCGATATGTGGGCAGTTCCTGAAGGTTGATCGGGTCAGTGGTAAAATCGTGTGGAACAAAACAGCATTACGCACATGGCTCAGCAACTATGCCAGACTGCACGAACTCCTCCTCCTCCGATGCGAGACACTTTGCGGAGCCCCAGAGCGGGGGACTGAAATGACAGCCATGCAAAAAGAGAACACTGACACACGGACTGACAAGAATCTCGCCATTCTTGACAAACATCTGGCTCTTCTCCGTCTATATAACAAATCCAGTGCACAGATGGGCCATGACAAGCTCATACCACATGCAGTCGATGCCTTTGCATCCGACATCATCATTCAAGATCTCGCACTCGCTCGTCCATTCGCAGAGATTGCAGTGCACATCTGCATGCCTGAGAGGTTGGATATCAAGAAGCTGTACCAGGTGCATCTCTTTGTCAATGATGGCAAACTTTTCAACACGAGCAACATGTCAAACGTGATGAAGGAGTTCACGGAGCCCATCATTGGTGTGGGTCTGACCGTCAGCGACTGGAGACACATCAGCATCACCTGGAAGCGTAAACTGTGCAGCGCCGCCATGGAACTGTATGAAGAAGGTGGTTTGGAAGATACCGTAGACGTCCTCCAAGCAGGTCACAACCGGCACACAGAGGAACGGATTTATGGCATCAGTCGCGATGCACTGGCAGGTGCAGCAGAGGATGTTCTTCCTCTCTTTATGCAGGCCAGCACCAAGTGGCAGATAGTGCACAAAGTTGTTCCAGGTGAGCCCTCTCAATACACACGTCACGGTTCAAGTTTAACAATCAAAACTCAACAGGAGGCCTGATGTTGCCATACACCGAGGCACGCATGGAAGCGTTCGACGATCTCGTTGCCAGAGGTGTCATAAAGGTGGAGCGATCAAGAAATAGCATGCCCAACACCACAGTTGACCTCGATGCCATTGCGGACCGAGTGGTGGATCGACTCATGCCTTGCCTCACAGATCTGATCAGAGATGTCGTTACCTCTGCCCTAAGCAATACTCCTACCACCACCGAGGTCCCTAATGTTGACATGGACATGATGACCATTGAACCTGACTTCAATGATGTCCCTGAGGTTGTCATGGCCCAGCCACCAAGAATGCAGCCAGCCACCGGTCCAGCCAGGCCAATATCAACAATGGCAATGGCAAAGGTGGCCACCACCCATCCCTTCCAGGACGAGTTTGAGGGAGCCAAGAGACGAAAGGTGGCAGCATTGGCGGCGAAGAGTGGACTGGCTGATCGGCTCTTGAAGGGCTTGAAATCATTTCAAGGGTTATGCGCATTCTGCAGGGTCTTTGGAGGTTCAAGTCACCCCTGGCATAACATGCTCAACTGTCCCACAATGCTTGGAATCATGTCCAAGGATCAGTACATCAACTACCAAAGCTGCATTCAGTATGACACCAAGATTCACAGGACGATGACATGCTTCTTCTGCCATGTGCCTCAGCTCAACTATCGACTCCATGCCAATTTCACTGGCTCCGGTGAAGACTGCGAGTGGCAAGAATGCGTGGCACCAGTAGCATTGGCCATTTTCATGAGCACCGAGCTACGAGAAGCAGCCAAAGCGCATTTCGGATGTCAGTGGGACAACAAAAAGGAGTTTGCAAAGTGGTTGAATTCAAAGCCGACACAAGGGCATACCAGTAGAACCATAGAGCTGTTTTTGTGGTGCTGTGAACATTAACACCACACTTGAAAGTTTATATTAGACCACACCATGTACATATAAATAGAAATAAACCACAGCCATGTGGGCAAATTAATTCAGACTTGGCTGTCATCATGATTGCAATCATAAGGTCCAAAAACCCCAGAAAGAAGTCATGTGTCATGTGACATGTCACTGTCACACACTTGGTGAAATGACCAAGTCAAGTCACATGACCAGTTGTTGAAATGACCAAGTCAAGTCACATGATGAGTTGGTGAGATCACCGAGTCAAGTGACAAGTCACGGTCACGATCGATCATGATTTGTGAATTGAGCTACTCAGAGTAGAACAGACGCATGCTACGATCCTGCCAAGATTCAAAGTCAGTAATAACCAATAACGAGGGTGATACCGGTCACAGAGTCGGTGAAATGACCGAGTCAGGTCACGTGGCCATGTCACGAATGGTATAAATTGGAACGATGAGTCATGATCACTCTTGGTCTTGAACCACCATGATCTCACAGCTACACCGGTGAGATTGGAACGTTGCGGTCGATATAGCCCACAGAGTGATTTTTTGATTTTTTTTAACCGTTCCATTCATCCACACTGGCCATGTCATTCACCATGATGGTCAATACGATCTAGATGACAGACTACTCGGATCCTATGACCATTTCCATCGCGTTTCTTTCCCATGATATATTCGCGTTCGCATTGCCTCGCAGTCGTTCCCAGCCCAGCAGAGAACACTCGTTAGCACCTTTAGGCATCTCGCCTCGTTGTCTCGCAGGGGAACGTCAATTTACTGCCAGCAGCACACAGCAAGAAATACTGGTTAGCATCGGATGAAACACCGCACCGCAGAAGCAAGATAACCATGGTATACTGCACCCAACTCATCCTCCGAACAAGCAGCAGACTGGCATAACAACACCAACGACCAGTTGGTAAAATTCACCGACTCGAGTGACAAGTCACGTATCACGGTCACACAGTTGGTGAAATGACCAAGTCAAGTCACATGATGAGTTGGTGAGATCACCAAGTCAAGTGACAAGTCACGGTCACGATCGATCACGATTTGTGAATTGAGCTACTCAGAGTAGAACAGACGCATGCTACGATCCTGCCAAGATTCAAAGTCAGTAATAACCAATAATGAGGGTGATACCGGTCACAGAGTCGGTGAAATGACCGAGTCAGGTCACGTGGCCATGTCACGAATGGTATAAATTGGAACGATGAGTCATGATCACTCTTGGTCTTGAACCACCATGATCTCACAGCTACACCGGTGAGATTGGAACGTTGCGGTCGATATAGCCCACAGAGTGATTTTTTGATTTTTTTTAACCGTTCCATTCATCCACACTGGCCATGTCATTCACCATGATGGTCAATACGATCTAGATGACAGACTACTCGGATCCTATGACCATTTCCATCGCGTTTCTTTCCCATGATATATTCGCGTTCGCATTGCCTCGCAGTCGTTCCCAGCCCAGCAGAGAACACTCGTTAGCACCTTTAGGCATCTCGCCTCGTTGTCTCGCAGGGGAACGTCAATTTACTGCCAGCAGCACACAGCAAGAAATACTGGTTAGCATCGGATGAAACACCGCACCGCAGAAGCAAGATAACCATGGTATACTGCACCCAACTCATCCTCCGAACAAGCAGCAGACTGGCATAACAACACCAACGACCAGTTGGTAAAATTCACCGACTCGAGTGACAAGTCACGTATCACGGTCACACAGTTGGTGAAATGACCAAGTCAAGTCACATGATGAGTTGGTGAGATCACCAAGTCAAGTGACAAGTCACGGTCACGATCGATCATGATTTGTGAATTGAGCTACTCAGAGTAGAAGAGACGCATGCTACGATCCTGCCAAGATTCAAAGTCAGTAATAACCAATAACGAGGGTGATACCGGTCACAGAGTCGGTGAAATGACCGAGTCAGGTCACGTGGCGATGTGACGAATGGTATAAATTGGAACGATGAGTCATGATCACTCTTGGTCTTGAACCACCATGATCTCACAGCTACACCGGTGAGATTGGAACGTTGCGGTCGATATAGCCCACAAAGTGATTTTTTGATTTTTTTAACCGTTCCATTCATCCACACTGGCCATGTCATTCACCATGATGGTCAATACGATCTAGATGACAGACTACTCGGATCCTATGACCATTTCCATCGCGTTTCTTTCCCATGATATATTCGCGTTCGCATTGCCTCGCAGTCGTTCCCAGCCCAGCAGAGAACACTCGTTAGCACCTTTAGGCATCTCGCCTCGTTGTCTCGCAGGGGAACGTCAATTTACTGCCAGCAGCACACAGCAAGAAATACTGGTTAGCATCGGATGAAACACCGCACCGCAGAAGCAAGATAACCATGGTATACTGCACCCAACTCATCCTCCGAACAAGCAGCAGACTGGCATAACAACACCAACGACCAGTTGGTAAAATTCACCGACTCGAGTGACAAGTCACGTATCACGGTCACACAGTTGGTGAAATGACCAAGTCAAGTCACATGATGAGTTGGTGAGATCACCAAGTCAAGTGACAAGTCACGGTCACGATCGATCATGATTTGTGAATTGAGCTACTCAGAGTAGAAGAGACGCATGCTACGATCCTGCCAAGATTCAAAGTCAGTAATAACCAATAACGAGGGTGATACCGGTCACAGAGTCGGTGAAATGACCGAGTCAGGTCACGTGGCCATGTCACGAATGGTATAAATTGGAACGATGAGTCATGATCACTCTTGGTCTTGAACCACCATGATCTCACAGCTACACCGGTGAGATTGGAACGTTGCGGTCGATATAGCCCACAGAGTGATTTTTTGATTTTTTTTAACCGTTCCATTCATCCACACTGGCCATGTCATTCACCATGATGGTCAATACGATCTAGATGACAGACTACTCGGATCCTATGACCATTTCCATCGCGTTTCTTTCCCATGATATATTCGCGTTCGCATTGCCTCGCAGTCGTTCCCAGCCCAGCAGAGAACACTCGTTAGCACCTTTAGGCATCTCGCCTCGTTGTCTCGCAGGGGAACGTCAATTTACTGCCAGCAGCACACAGCAAGAAATACTGGTTAGCATCGGATGAAACACCGCACCGCAGAAGCAAGATAACCATGGTATACTGCACCCAACTCATCCTCCGAACAAGCAGCAGACTGGCATAACAACACCAACGACCAGTTGGTAAAATTCACCGACTCGAGTGACAAGTCACGTATCACGGTCACACAGTTGGTGAAATGACCAAGTCAAGTCACATGATGAGTTGGTGAGATCACCAAGTCAAGTGACAAGTCACGGTCACGATCGATCATGATTTGTGAATTGAGCTACTCAGAGTAGAACAGACGCATGCTACGATCCTGCCAAGATTCAAAGTCAGTAATAACCAATAACGAGGGTGATACCGGTCACAGAGTCGGTGAAATGACCGAGTCAGGTCACGTGGCCATGTCACGAATGGTATAAATTGGAACGATGAGTCATGATCACTCTTGGTCTTGAACCACCATGATCTCACAGCTACACCGGTGAGATTGGAACGTTGCGGTCGATATAGCCCACAGAGTGATTTTTTGATTTTTTTTAACCGTTCCATTCATCCACACTGGCCATGTCATTCACCATGATGGTCAATACGATCTAGATGACAGACTACTCGGATCCTATGACCATTTCCATCGCGTTTCTTTCCCATGATATATTCGCGTTCGCATTGCCTCGCAGTCGTTCCCAGCCCAGCAGAGAACACTCGTTAGCACCTTTAGGCATCTCGCCTCGTTGTCTCGCAGGGGAACGTCAATTTACTGCCAGCAGCACACAGCAAGAAATACTGGTTAGCATCGGATGAAACACCGCACCGCAGAAGCAAGATAACCATGGTATACTGCACCCAACTCATCCTCCGAACAAGCAGCAGACTGGCATAACAACACCAACGACCAGTTGGTAAAATTCACCGACTCGAGTGACAAGTCACGTATCACGGTCACACAGTTGGTGAAATGACCAAGTCAAGTCACATGATGAGTTGGTGAGATCACCAAGTCAAGTGACAAGTCACGGTCACGATCGATCATGATTTGTGAATTGAGCTACTCAGAGTAGAAGAGACGCATGCTACGATCCTGCCAAGATTCAAAGTCAGTAATAACCAATAACGAGGGTGATACCGGTCACAGAGTCGGTGAAATGACCGAGTCAGGTCACGTGGCCATGTCACGAATGGTATAAATTGGAACGATGAGTCATGATCACTCTTGGTCTTGAACCACCATGATCTCACAGCTACACCGGTGAGATTGGAACGTTGCGGTCGATATAGCCCACAGAGTGATTTTTTGATTTTTTTTAACCGTTCCATTCATCCACACTGGCCATGTCATTCACCATGATGGTCAATACGATCTAGATGACAGACTACTCGGATCCTATGACCATTTCCATCGCGTTTCTTTCCCATGATATATTCGCGTTCGCATTGCCTCGCAGTCGTTCCCAGCCCAGCAGAGAACACTCGTTAGCACCTTTAGGCATCTCGCCTCGTTGTCTCGCAGGGGAACGTCAATTTACTGCCAGCAGCACACAGCAAGAAATACTGGTTAGCATCGGATGAAACACCGCACCGCAGAAGCAAGATAACCATGGTATACTGCACCCAACTCATCCTCCGAACAAGCAGCAGACTGGCATAACAACACCAACGACCAGTTGGTAAAATTCACCGACTCGAGTGACAAGTCACGTATCACGGTCACACAGTTGGTGAAATGACCAAGTCAAGTCACATGATGAGTTGGTGAGATCACCAAGTCAAGTGACAAGTCACGGTCACGATCGATCATGATTTGTGAATTGAGCTACTCAGAGTAGAAGAGACGCATGCTACGATCCTGCCAAGATTCAAAGTCAGTAATAACCAATAACGAGGGTGATACCGGTCACAGAGTCGGTGAAATGACCGAGTCAGGTCACGTGGCCATGTCACGAATGGTATAAATTGGAACGATGAGTCATGATCACTCTTGGTCTTGAACCACCATGATCTCACAGCTACACCGGTGAGATTGGAACGTTGCGGTCGATATAGCCCACAGAGTGATTTTTTGATTTTTTTTAACCGTTCCATTCATCCACACTGGCCATGTCATTCACCATGATGGTCAATACGATCTAGATGACAGACTACTCGGATCCTATGACCATTTCCATCGCGTTTCTTTCCCATGATATATTCGCGTTCGCATTGCCTCGCAGTCGTTCCCAGCCCAGCAGAGAACACTCGTTAGCACCTTTAGGCATCTCGCCTCGTTGTCTCGCAGGGGAACGTCAATTTACTGCCAGCAGCACACAGCAAGAAATACTGGTTAGCATCGGATGAAACACCGCACCGCAGAAGCAAGATAACCATGGTATACTGCACCCAACTCATCCTCCGAACAAGCAGCAGACTGGCATAACAACACCAACGACCAGTTGGTAAAATTCACCGACTCGAGTGACAAGTCACGTATCACGGTCACACAGTTGGTGAAATGACCAAGTCAAGTCACATGATGAGTTGGTGAGATCACCAAGTCAAGTGACAAGTCACGGTCACGATCGATCATGATTTGTGAATTGAGCTACTCAGAGTAGAAGAGACGCATGCTACGATCCTGCCAAGATTCAAAGTCAGTAATAACCAATAACGAGGGTGATACCGGTCACAGAGTCGGTGAAATGACCGAGTCAGGTCACGTGGCCATGTCACGAATGGTATAAATTGGAACGATGAGTCATGATCACTCTTGGTCTTGAACCACCATGATCTCACAGCTACACCGGTGAGATTGGAACGTTGCGGTCGATATAGCCCACAGAGTGATTTTTTGATTTTTTTTAACCGTTCCATTCATCCACACTGGCCATGTCATTCACCATGATGGTCAATACGATCTAGATGACAGACTACTCGGATCCTATGACCATTTCCATCGCGTTTCTTTCCCATGATATATTCGCGTTCGCATTGCCTCGCAGTCGTTCCCAGCCCAGCAGAGAACACTCGTTAGCACCTTTAGGCATCTCGCCTCGTTGTCTCGCAGGGGAACGTCAATTTACTGCCAGCAGCACACAGCAAGAAATACTGGTTAGCATCGGATGAAACACCGCACCGCAGAAGCAAGATAACCATGGTATACTGCACCCAACTCATCCTCCGAACAAGCAGCAGACTGGCATAACAACACCAACGACCAGTTGGTAAAATTCACCGACTCGAGTGACAAGTCACGTATCACGGTCACACAGTTGGTGAAATGACCAAGTCAAGTCACATGATGAGTTGGTGAGATCACCAAGTCAAGTGACAAGTCACGGTCACGATCGATCATGATTTGTGAATTGAGCTACTCAGAGTAGAAGAGACGCATGCTACGATCCTGCCAAGATTCAAAGTCAGTAATAACCAATAACGAGGGTGATACCGGTCACAGAGTCGGTGAAATGACCGAGTCAGGTCACGTGGCCATGTCACGAATGGTATAAATTGGAACGATGAGTCATGATCACTCTTGGTCTTGAACCACCATGATCTCACAGCTACACCGGTGAGATTGGAACGTTGCGGTCGATATAGCCCACAGAGTGATTTTTTGATTTTTTTTAACCGTTCCATTCATCCACACTGGCCATGTCATTCACCATGATGGTCAATACGATCTAGATGACAGACTACTCGGATCCTATGACCATTTCCATCGCGTTTCTTTCCCATGATATATTCGCGTTCGCATTGCCTCGCAGTCGTTCCCAGCCCAGCAGAGAACACTCGTTAGCACCTTTAGGCATCTCGCCTCGTTGTCTCGCAGGGGAACGTCAATTTACTGCCAGCAGCACACAGCAAGAAATACTGGTTAGCATCGGATGAAACACCGCACCGCAGAAGCAAGATAACCATGGTATACTGCACCCAACTCATCCTCCGAACAAGCAGCAGACTGGCATAACAACACCAACGACCAGTTGGTAAAATTCACCGACTCGAGTGACAAGTCACGTATCACGGTCACACAGTTGGTGAAATGACCAAGTCAAGTCACATGATGAGTTGGTGAGATCACCAAGTCAAGTGACAAGTCACGGTCACGATCGATCATGATTTGTGAATTGAGCTACTCAGAGTAGAAGAGACGCATGCTACGATCCTGCCAAGATTCAAAGTCAGTAATAACCAATAACGAGGGTGATACCGGTCACAGAGTCGGTGAAATGACCGAGTCAGGTCACGTGGCCATGTCACGAATGGTATAAATTGGAACGATGAGTCATGATCACTCTTGGTCTTGAACCACCATGATCTCACAGCTACACCGGTGAGATTGGAACGTTGCGGTCGATATAGCCCACAGAGTGATTTTTTGATTTTTTTTAACCGTTCCATTCATCCACACTGGCCATGTCATTCACCATGATGGTCAATACGATCTAGATGACAGACTACTCGGATCCTATGACCATTTCCATCGCGTTTCTTTCCCATGATATATTCGCGTTCGCATTGCCTCGCAGTCGTTCCCAGCCCAGCAGAGAACACTCGTTAGCACCTTTAGGCATCTCGCCTCGTTGTCTCGCAGGGGAACGTCAATTTACTGCCAGCAGCACACAGCAAGAAATACTGGTTAGCATCGGATGAAACACCGCACCGCAGAAGCAAGATAACCATGGTATACTGCACCCAACTCATCCTCCGAACAAGCAGCAGACTGGCATAACAACACCAACGACCAGTTGGTAAAATTCACCGACTCGAGTGACAAGTCACGTATCACGGTCACACAGTTGGTGAAATGACCAAGTCAAGTCACATGATGAGTTGGTGAGATCACCAAGTCAAGTGACAAGTCACGGTCACGATCGATCATGATTTGTGAATTGAGCTACTCAGAGTAGAACAGACGCATGCTACGATCCTGCCAAGATTCAAAGTCAGTAATAACCAATAACGAGGGTGATACCGGTCACAGAGTCGGTGAAATGACCGAGTCAGGTCACGTGGCCATGTCACGAATGGTATAAATTGGAACGATGAGTCATGATCACTCTTGGTCTTGAACCACCATGATCTCACAGCTACACCGGTGAGATTGGAACGTTGCGGTCGATATAGCCCACAGAGTGATTTTTTGATTTTTTTTAACCGTTCCATTCATCCACACTGGCCATGTCATTCACCATGATGGTCAATACGATCTAGATGACAGACTACTCGGATCCTATGACCATTTCCATCGCGTTTCTTTCCCATGATATATTCGCGTTCGCATTGCCTCGCAGTCGTTCCCAGCCCAGCAGAGAACACTCGTTAGCACCTTTAGGCATCTCGCCTCGTTGTCTCGCAGGGGAACGTCAATTTACTGCCAGCAGCACACAGCAAGAAATACTGGTTAGCATCGGATGAAACACCGCACCGCAGAAGCAAGATAACCATGGTATACTGCACCCAACTCATCCTCCGAACAAGCAGCAGACTGGCATAACAACACCAACGACCAGTTGGTAAAATTCACCGACTCGAGTGACAAGTCACGTATCACGGTCACACAGTTGGTGAAATGACCAAGTCAAGTCACATGATGAGTTGGTGAGATCACCAAGTCAAGTGACAAGTCACGGTCACGATCGATCATGATTTGTGAATTGAGCTACTCAGAGTAGAAGAGACGCATGCTACGATCCTGCCAAGATTCAAAGTCAGTAATAACCAATAACGAGGGTGATACCGGTCACAGAGTCGGTGAAATGACCGAGTCAGGTCACGTGGCCATGTCACGAATGGTATAAATTGGAACGATGAGTCATGATCACTCTTGGTCTTGAACCACCATGATCTCACAGCTACACCGGTGAGATTGGAACGTTGCGGTCGATATAGCCCACAGAGTGATTTTTTGATTTTTTTTAACCGTTCCATTCATCCACACTGGCCATGTCATTCACCATGATGGTCAATACGATCTAGATGACAGACTACTCGGATCCTATGACCATTTCCATCGCGTTTCTTTCCCATGATATATTCGCGTTCGCATTGCCTCGCAGTCGTTCCCAGCCCAGCAGAGAACACTCGTTAGCACCTTTAGGCATCTCGCCTCGTTGTCTCGCAGGGGAACGTCAATTTACTGCCAGCAGCACACAGCAAGAAATACTGGTTAGCATCGGATGAAACACCGCACCGCAGAAGCAAGATAACCATGGTATACTGCACCCAACTCATCCTCCGAACAAGCAGCAGACTGGCATAACAACACCAACGACCAGTTGGTAAAATTCACCGACTCGAGTGACAAGTCACGTATCACGGTCACACAGTTGGTGAAATGACCAAGTCAAGTCACATGATGAGTTGGTGAGATCACCAAGTCAAGTGACAAGTCACGGTCACGATCGATCACGATTTGTGAATTGAGCTACTCAGAGTAGAACAGACGCATGCTACGATCCTGCCAAGATTCAAAGTCAGTAATAACCAATAACGAGGGTGATACCGGTCACAGAGTCGGTGAAATGACCGAGTCAGGTCACGTGGCCATGTCACGAATGGTATAAATTGGAACGATGAGTCATGATCACTCTTGGTCTTGAACCACCATGATCTCACAGCTACACCGGTGAGATTGGAACGTTGCGGTCGATATAGCCCACAGAGTGATTTTTTGATTTTTTTTAACCGTTCCATTCATCCACACTGGCCATGTCATTCACCATGATGGTCAATACGATCTAGATGACAGACTACTCGGATCCTATGACCATTTCCATCGCGTTTCTTTCCCATGATATATTCGCGTTCGCATTGCCTCGCAGTCGTTCCCAGCCCAGCAGAGAACACTCGTTAGCACCTTTAGGCATCTCGCCTCGTTGTCTCGCAGGGGAACGTCAATTTACTGCCAGCAGCACACAGCAAGAAATACTGGTTAGCATCGGATGAAACACCGCACCGCAGAAGCAAGATAACCATGGTATACTGCACCCAACTCATCCTCCGAACAAGCAGCAGACTGGCATAACAACACCAACGACCAGTTGGTAAAATTCACCGACTCGAGTGACAAGTCACGTATCACGGTCACACAGTTGGTGAAATGACCAAGTCAAGTCACATGATGAGTTGGTGAGATCACCAAGTCAAGTGACAAGTCACGGTCACGATCGATCATGATTTGTGAATTGAGCTACTCAGAGTAGAACAGACGCATGCTACGATCCTGCCAAGATTCAAAGTCAGTAATAACCAATAACGAGGGTGATACCGGTCACAGAGTCGGTGAAATGACCGAGTCAGGTCACGTGGCCATGTCACGAATGGTATAAATTGGAACGATGAGTCATGATCACTCTTGGTCTTGAACCACCATGATCTCACAGCTACACCGGTGAGATTGGAACGTTGCGGTCGATATAGCCCACAGAGTGATTTTTTGATTTTTTTTAACCGTTCCATTCATCCACACTGGCCATGTCATTCACCATGATGGTCAATACGATCTAGATGACAGACTACTCGGATCCTATGACCATTTCCATCGCGTTTCTTTCCCATGATATATTCGCGTTCGCATTGCCTCGCAGTCGTTCCCAGCCCAGCAGAGAACACTCGTTAGCACCTTTAGGCATCTCGCCTCGTTGTCTCGCAGGGGAACGTCAATTTACTGCCAGCAGCACACAGCAAGAAATACTGGTTAGCATCGGATGAAACACCGCACCGCAGAAGCAAGATAACCATGGTATACTGCACCCAACTCATCCTCCGAACAAGCAGCAGACTGGCATAACAACACCAACGACCAGTTGGTAAAATTCACCGACTCGAGTGACAAGTCACGTATCACGGTCACACAGTTGGTGAAATGACCAAGTCAAGTCACATGATGAGTTGGTGAGATCACCAAGTCAAGTGACAAGTCACGGTCACGATCGATCACGATTTGTGAATTGAGCTACTCAGAGTAGAACAGACGCATGCTACGATCCTGCCAAGATTCAAAGTCAGTAATAACCAATAACGAGGGTGATACCGGTCACAGAGTCGGTGAAATGACCGAGTCAGGTCACGTGGCCATGTCACGAATGGTATAAATTGGAACGATGAGTCATGATCACTCTTGGTCTTGAACCACCATGATCTCACAGCTACACCGGTGAGATTGGAACGTTGCGGTCGATATAGCCCACAGAGTGATTTTTTGATTTTTTTTAACCGTTCCATTCATCCACACTGGCCATGTCATTCACCATGATGGTCAATACGATCTAGATGACAGACTACTCGGATCCTATGACCATTTCCATCGCGTTTCTTTCCCATGATATATTCGCGTTCGCATTGCCTCGCAGTCGTTCCCAGCCCAGCAGAGAACACTCGTTAGCACCTTTAGGCATCTCGCCTCGTTGTCTCGCAGGGGAACGTCAATTTACTGCCAGCAGCACACAGCAAGAAATACTGGTTAGCATCGGATGAAACACCGCACCGCAGAAGCAAGATAACCATGGTATACTGCACCCAACTCATCCTCCGAACAAGCAGCAGACTGGCATAACAACACCAACGACCAGTTGGTAAAATTCACCGACTCGAGTGACAAGTCACGTATCACGGTCACACAGTTGGTGAAATGACCAAGTCAAGTCACATGATGAGTTGGTGAGATCACCAAGTCAAGTGACAAGTCACGGTCACGATCGATCATGATTTGTGAATTGAGCTACTCAGAGTAGAAGAGACGCATGCTACGATCCTGCCAAGATTCAAAGTCAGTAATAACCAATAACGAGGGTGATACCGGTCACAGAGTCGGTGAAATGACCGAGTCAGGTCACGTGGCCATGTCACGAATGGTATAAATTGGAACGATGAGTCATGATCACTCTTGGTCTTGAACCACCATGATCTCACAGCTACACCGGTGAGATTGGAACGTTGCGGTCGATATAGCCCACAGAGTGATTTTTTGATTTTTTTTAACCGTTCCATTCATCCACACTGGCCATGTCATTCACCATGATGGTCAATACGATCTAGATGACAGACTACTCGGATCCTATGACCATTTCCATCGCGTTTCTTTCCCATGATATATTCGCGTTCGCATTGCCTCGCAGTCGTTCCCAGCCCAGCAGAGAACACTCGTTAGCACCTTTAGGCATCTCGCCTCGTTGTCTCGCAGGGGAACGTCAATTTACTGCCAGCAGCACACAGCAAGAAATACTGGTTAGCATCGGATGAAACACCGCACCGCAGAAGCAAGATAACCATGGTATACTGCACCCAACTCATCCTCCGAACAAGCAGCAGACTGGCATAACAACACCAACGACCAGTTGGTAAAATTCACCGACTCGAGTGACAAGTCACGTATCACGGTCACACAGTTGGTGAAATGACCAAGTCAAGTCACATGATGAGTTGGTGAGATCACCAAGTCAAGTGACAAGTCACGGTCACGATCGATCACGATTTGTGAATTGAGCTACTCAGAGTAGAACAGACGCATGCTACGATCCTGCCAAGATTCAAAGTCAGTAATAACCAATAACGAGGGTGATACCGGTCACAGAGTCGGTGAAATGACCGAGTCAGGTCACGTGGCCATGTCACGAATGGTATAAATTGGAACGATGAGTCATGATCACTCTTGGTCTTGAACCACCATGATCTCACAGCTACACCGGTGAGATTGGAACGTTGCGGTCGATATAGCCCACAGAGTGATTTTTTGATTTTTTTTAACCGTTCCATTCATCCACACTGGCCATGTCATTCACCATGATGGTCAATACGATCTAGATGACAGACTACTCGGATCCTATGACCATTTCCATCGCGTTTCTTTCCCATGATATATTCGCGTTCGCATTGCCTCGCAGTCGTTCCCAGCCCAGCAGAGAACACTCGTTAGCACCTTTAGGCATCTCGCCTCGTTGTCTCGCAGGGGAACGTCAATTTACTGCCAGCAGCACACAGCAAGAAATACTGGTTAGCATCGGATGAAACACCGCACCGCAGAAGCAAGATAACCATGGTATACTGCACCCAACTCATCCTCCGAACAAGCAGCAGACTGGCATAACAACACCAACGACCAGTTGGTAAAATTCACCGACTCGAGTGACAAGTCACGTATCACGGTCACACAGTTGGTGAAATGACCAAGTCAAGTCACATGATGAGTTGGTGAGATCACCAAGTCAAGTGACAAGTCACGGTCACGATCGATCACGATTTGTGAATTGAGCTACTCAGAGTAGAACAGACGCATGCTACGATCCTGCCAAGATTCAAAGTCAGTAATAACCAATAACGAGGGTGATACCGGTCACAGAGTCGGTGAAATGACCGAGTCAGGTCACGTGGCCATGTCACGAATGGTATAAATTGGAACGATGAGTCATGATCACTCTTGGTCTTGAACCACCATGATCTCACAGCTACACCGGTGAGATTGGAACGTTGCGGTCGATATAGCCCACAGAGTGATTTTTTGATTTTTTTTAACCGTTCCATTCATCCACACTGGCCATGTCATTCACCATGATGGTCAATACGATCTAGATGACAGACTACTCGGATCCTATGACCATTTCCATCGCGTTTCTTTCCCATGATATATTCGCGTTCGCATTGCCTCGCAGTCGTTCCCAGCCCAGCAGAGAACACTCGTTAGCACCTTTAGGCATCTCGCCTCGTTGTCTCGCAGGGGAACGTCAATTTACTGCCAGCAGCACACAGCAAGAAATACTGGTTAGCATCGGATGAAACACCGCACCGCAGAAGCAAGATAACCATGGTATACTGCACCCAACTCATCCTCCGAACAAGCAGCAGACTGGCATAACAACACCAACGACCAGTTGGTAAAATTCACCGACTCGAGTGACAAGTCACGTATCACGGTCACACAGTTGGTGAAATGACCAAGTCAAGTCACATGATGAGTTGGTGAGATCACCAAGTCAAGTGACAAGTCACGGTCACGATCGATCACGATTTGTGAATTGAGCTACTCAGAGTAGAACAGACGCATGCTACGATCCTGCCAAGATTCAAAGTCAGTAATAACCAATAACGAGGGTGATACCGGTCACAGAGTCGGTGAAATGACCGAGTCAGGTCACGTGGCCATGTCACGAATGGTATAAATTGGAACGATGAGTCATGATCACTCTTGGTCTTGAACCACCATGATCTCACAGCTACACCGGTGAGATTGGAACGTTGCGGTCGATATAGCCCACAGAGTGATTTTTTGATTTTTTTTAACCGTTCCATTCATCCACACTGGCCATGTCATTCACCATGATGGTCAATACGATCTAGATGACAGACTACTCGGATCCTATGACCATTTCCATCGCGTTTCTTTCCCATGATATATTCGCGTTCGCATTGCCTCGCAGTCGTTCCCAGCCCAGCAGAGAACACTCGTTAGCACCTTTAGGCATCTCGCCTCGTTGTCTCGCAGGGGAACGTCAATTTACTGCCAGCAGCACACAGCAAGAAATACTGGTTAGCATCGGATGAAACACCGCACCGCAGAAGCAAGATAACCATGGTATACTGCACCCAACTCATCCTCCGAACAAGCAGCAGACTGGCATAACAACACCAACGACCAGTTGGTAAAATTCACCGACTCGAGTGACAAGTCACGTATCACGGTCACACAGTTGGTGAAATGACCAAGTCAAGTCACATGATGAGTTGGTGAGATCACCAAGTCAAGTGACAAGTCACGGTCACGATCGATCATGATTTGTGAATTGAGCTACTCAGAGTAGAAGAGACGCATGCTACGATCCTGCCAAGATTCAAAGTCAGTAATAACCAATAACGAGGGTGATACCGGTCACAGAGTCGGTGAAATGACCGAGTCAGGTCACGTGGCCATGTCACGAATGGTATAAATTGGAACGATGAGTCATGATCACTCTTGGTCTTGAACCACCATGATCTCACAGCTACACCGGTGAGATTGGAACGTTGCGGTCGATATAGCCCACAGAGTGATTTTTTGATTTTTTTTAACCGTTCCATTCATCCACACTGGCCATGTCATTCACCATGATGGTCAATACGATCTAGATGACAGACTACTCGGATCCTATGACCATTTCCATCGCGTTTCTTTCCCATGATATATTCGCGTTCGCATTGCCTCGCAGTCGTTCCCAGCCCAGCAGAGAACACTCGTTAGCACCTTTAGGCATCTCGCCTCGTTGTCTCGCAGGGGAACGTCAATTTACTGCCAGCAGCACACAGCAAGAAATACTGGTTAGCATCGGATGAAACACCGCACCGCAGAAGCAAGATAACCATGGTATACTGCACCCAACTCATCCTCCGAACAAGCAGCAGACTGGCATAACAACACCAACGACCAGTTGGTAAAATTCACCGACTCGAGTGACAAGTCACGTATCACGGTCACACAGTTGGTGAAATGACCAAGTCAAGTCACATGATGAGTTGGTGAGATCACCAAGTCAAGTGACAAGTCACGGTCACGATCGATCATGATTTGTGAATTGAGCTACTCAGAGTAGAAGAGACGCATGCTACGATCCTGCCAAGATTCAAAGTCAGTAATAACCAATAACGAGGGTGATACCGGTCACAGAGTCGGTGAAATGACCGAGTCAGGTCACGTGGCCATGTCACGAATGGTATAAATTGGAACGATGAGTCATGATCACTCTTGGTCTTGAACCACCATGATCTCACAGCTACACCGGTGAGATTGGAACGTTGCGGTCGATATAGCCCACAGAGTGATTTTTTGATTTTTTTTAACCGTTCCATTCATCCACACTGGCCATGTCATTCACCATGATGGTCAATACGATCTAGATGACAGACTACTCGGATCCTATGACCATTTCCATCGCGTTTCTTTCCCATGATATATTCGCGTTCGCATTGCCTCGCAGTCGTTCCCAGCCCAGCAGAGAACACTCGTTAGCACCTTTAGGCATCTCGCCTCGTTGTCTCGCAGGGGAACGTCAATTTACTGCCAGCAGCACACAGCAAGAAATACTGGTTAGCATCGGATGAAACACCGCACCGCAGAAGCAAGATAACCATGGTATACTGCACCCAACTCATCCTCCGAACAAGCAGCAGACTGGCATAACAACACCAACGACCAGTTGGTAAAATTCACCGACTCGAGTGACAAGTCACGTATCACGGTCACACAGTTGGTGAAATGACCAAGTCAAGTCACATGATGAGTTGGTGAGATCACCAAGTCAAGTGACAAGTCACGGTCACGATCGATCACGATTTGTGAATTGAGCTACTCAGAGTAGAACAGACGCATGCTACGATCCTGCCAAGATTCAAAGTCAGTAATAACCAATAACGAGGGTGATACCGGTCACAGAGTCGGTGAAATGACCGAGTCAGGTCACGTGGCCATGTCACGAATGGTATAAATTGGAACGATGAGTCATGATCACTCTTGGTCTTGAACCACCATGATCTCACAGCTACACCGGTGAGATTGGAACGTTGCGGTCGATATAGCCCACAGAGTGATTTTTTGATTTTTTTTAACCGTTCCATTCATCCACACTGGCCATGTCATTCACCATGATGGTCAATACGATCTAGATGACAGACTACTCGGATCCTATGACCATTTCCATCGCGTTTCTTTCCCATGATATATTCGCGTTCGCATTGCCTCGCAGTCGTTCCCAGCCCAGCAGAGAACACTCGTTAGCACCTTTAGGCATCTCGCCTCGTTGTCTCGCAGGGGAACGTCAATTTACTGCCAGCAGCACACAGCAAGAAATACTGGTTAGCATCGGATGAAACACCGCACCGCAGAAGCAAGATAACCATGGTATACTGCACCCAACTCATCCTCCGAACAAGCAGCAGACTGGCATAACAACACCAACGACCAGTTGGTAAAATTCACCGACTCGAGTGACAAGTCACGTATCACGGTCACACAGTTGGTGAAATGACCAAGTCAAGTCACATGATGAGTTGGTGAGATCACCAAGTCAAGTGACAAGTCACGGTCACGATCGATCATGATTTGTGAATTGAGCTACTCAGAGTAGAAGAGACGCATGCTACGATCCTGCCAAGATTCAAAGTCAGTAATAACCAATAACGAGGGTGATACCGGTCACAGAGTCGGTGAAATGACCGAGTCAGGTCACGTGGCCATGTCACGAATGGTATAAATTGGAACGATGAGTCATGATCACTCTTGGTCTTGAACCACCATGATCTCACAGCTACACCGGTGAGATTGGAACGTTGCGGTCGATATAGCCCACAGAGTGATTTTTTGATTTTTTTTAACCGTTCCATTCATCCACACTGGCCATGTCATTCACCATGATGGTCAATACGATCTAGATGACAGACTACTCGGATCCTATGACCATTTCCATCGCGTTTCTTTCCCATGATATATTCGCGTTCGCATTGCCTCGCAGTCGTTCCCAGCCCAGCAGAGAACACTCGTTAGCACCTTTAGGCATCTCGCCTCGTTGTCTCGCAGGGGAACGTCAATTTACTGCCAGGTTAGGTTAGGTTAGGTTAGTTAGGTTAGTTAGGTTAGTTAGTTAGGTTAGTTAGGTTAGTTAGTTAGGTTAGGTTAGTTAGGTTAGTTAGGTTAGTTAGGTTAGTTAGGTTAGTTAGGTTAGGTTAGTTAGGTTAGTTAGGTTAG